>ML781499.1:104613-118944 GCA_009831015.1 Picea engelmannii
CACGTGGCCCAATGCATGGGCGCCACGTGTCCCTCGTTGGTTGGTCTATAATTGCTATGTAAAACTAATGGAGGCCGCGGGGTTCGACCCCCGGACCTCCCACAACACAAGCCTTTACAATACTCCATTAACCATTGAGTCGCTCGATGTTCCTTGATAGCTATACCTTCAAACATATATTTATGTTTACTTGTTGTATTATGTGGAAAGGGGTCGGGTCGGGGCTAAACCCCGACCTGTGGTCGTTACACATTATAATATGACCATGTTTTATATAGTCACGTGGGGTCTATGTTACATAGCCCGTGGCTATGGTTCCACTATACACATATATAACCATGTAATATAAATATGCATGCAGTTGTAATACATATGCCATTCTATTGTATATACGCGGGAGTTATACCGTTGGCACAGTTCAAACGACTTAACCACTTTTTCGCTCAACCATTGGTTCTATGTGCCATATGCCCGAGAGCTGAGGCGGTTAGGGGCTGGAGGCACCTTAACCATCCTATGGTTTTCACCGTTGGCATGGTTGCGCCTGGTGCCAAGTTTTTACACTTAAAAGAGCGTGTGAGCCAGGTTTGCAGAACAAGGGTGCGATTTGTAGAACCAGAGACAACAAAGTTGAGGAGGGAGACTTCAAGGAGGCTATCTTCTTTAGTTTTCGACCATTTCAGGTGCCGAAAGATCCCAGACAGGGGTTGTGGGATGCTGGGAAGCCATTGGAGCAGTCGGTTTGTCATTTTGAGCATTGTAAGGCATGTTTTTGAGCACTTTGAGCAATTTAATAATAATGATCCATTGGAAGCTGGACCAGGAGATGTAGCCCGGAGAGGGGTGAACTCCTTTATCAAGTTGTTTTGTTTATGTGCTAATGTTCAATGTTTTATGCTACTATCTATGTGTATTTTTACATAAGTAATCCTTAATTATGTGTTGCAAATTGATCCGGTTGCTTTAAACACATAACATTTTACTTGCAATATTTATTCAAGTTTTTCAAGTCTTCTTCATTTTTAGATCAACGATGCATTAATGATTTTGGTCGACCTCCCACCCACTTCTGGTTCAGCTCCCAAGTCGATTTGACCCCCAAATTCGAGATGAATCTGAGTGGAGGGCTGGTCAAAGACCTAGAGGTGCCCTAAAGGGCCCCTTGTTTACACTAAAGACTGGTTGGATAAAGCCTCACAGATTTGCTATAAAAAGAGGCCATGGGTGCACTATATTTCCAAGAATCTATTTGTATTGTTATGCTACCTCTGTTCTCCTGCAAGGAACCTCTTTCCTCATTGGAGCATATGAGCATCATTTCATTGGGCCATTCACATCACCTCTTGAGTGAATGAGCTTTGGATTTCTTCACCATTTCCTTTTAGTTTTTTATTTGTAAGAAGAGCTCAATCATTGGGGGTTCAAGAGCCCTCCCTTGGAGGAAGAGGGGACCCATAAGACTCCCTTTCTCTTTGGTGTTTTCCCACTAATACAATCTATCCATTGGTGGCATGAATATCAGTCTTTCTTTTGTTTTATTTCCCTTATGCACATTAGTTTAGTTTCATTAATTGTTATTAGATTAGTTGTTTATTTTCTTATTGTGCTTGATATTTCTAACTCTTGCACTCACTTATGTCCTGTCTAGCTAACCCAACTGGACTTGTAAGTGTCCCTCTTTTGCTCATTTAGGTGACAAAAGGGATACAACAGATTGGCGAATCCACTAGGGATAGGTATCAATTTCCTCCCCATTTGGGTTGTTTGAGAACTTATTTTTGGTTTATTTAACTTGCAGGAACCATAACCGGCCCAAGACTACCTACAAAAAGCTAAATTCGGAGCTGAGCTAAGAGAATTTCATCTGAAATTTTCTTCTTGGTCATATAACAGAAAGTGCACAAGTTTTTTAACTCACATGCACGTCTTCCAAGCACGTGTGCCAAACTCACTGTGTTTCTTAGCGCATTTTGCGCATCTGCACCAAAAGGTCATTTTTTATTTGCACATTGGTGCCAGACGTGCCTCTATCTACTCTGTGACCTGTGCGTCTGTCCAGAAATTCACACATTGTAAGGGTTTTTGTGATCTGTTGAAATCCCATAACCTTCTTAAGATTGATTCTATGCAAATTGTAATATGCACAACACTTAGATTCCCTCTCCACATGAAGGGTTAGTCAAAACATAGGCACTTAGGGGGTTAAAATTTATATTTATCGTCTTTTTTCTGTCATTTTTCCACATGAATGGCTTGCTTTGATTAAAGTTAAGTTGGAATAATTCTATATCACATATATAATCACTTGCATTGAGACTGGAAATTGAATGCCAATTATTGAGTATGTTGTTCTCTCACGCCATAGAGCGATCTTGAGAATCAGAAAAACTATTGAGGGGAAATTTCATCTCCCTTAAAATACAAAATATTTAGGAGAGGACAACAACCCCCTCGGGACTCTTTTAGTTTCTTTTTCAAACACATATTAAATTGTAAGGGCCCATACATGCCCACATGCTACAAAGAGAGGATAGTTTTTAATCTACTTTCTTAGATTACATCACTAGGGAAGTTTAAAAGTTTGTTAACGGGCCCATACATGCCCACATGTCCACATTCTAGGATAGTTTTTGAAGTTTTCTTAGATTAAATCACACTAGGGAGTTAAAGGATTGGTAAGGACCCATATTTCCACATGCTAGTTCTCTATGGATTTTAAAATTCCGCAAGGTTGTACCAATGAAATTTAGTAAATTAGGTAATCAAGACTTGTAAGGACCACACGAAGTCCACATGCAGCAAGGTGACACCTAACTTATTAAAAATTTGGCACACTTCCACTTGTTCACACACAAAGTCACTACTCACTCACATAGTTTCATCTAGAATCATGGAGGTTGAAGTAGGTTTCCTCCAAAGGGATTATGAAATGCCCCACCCTTTTCTTGACGAGACTATCCACTCCCACTTAATTTCAACGAGATTGGTTCACACCCCAATCTCTCGAACAACCACATCTAAATTTTTTCTAAAAACTCACTAAGTTTTCCTCCACAGGAGGTGCCAAAATAAATTTTTTATTCTAGGAAGGATTTCAGGGATAGGAATCCAAATAACTCCCCGTTATCTGGTTCTCACATCTTTAAACAATAGAAGTTGTCAAATAGAGAACTTTAAAATTCTCCAAGTCAAGTGTTCCTAACACCATAAGGTAGGGAGATACCCATGAAGGTTCGAAGGCCGAGGTCCAATTTTTCTATGCGTCCCCCCTTGAGGCACCCACTACTTGGACGGGATCCATCCCATGACCCATTTCTGAGGCCAAAAATCTAAATGTCGCACTTTGACTGAGGTGCCTAGTGAACAAATTTTAGGACATCTACCCAGGTGGAAATTGTGGGTTGCAATTGCACCTTGACTGGATTTTGTGCGGCTATTGGGAAATATCGCTAGATCTTTTTGGATATGCACCCTCTACCCCTCATTATAACTGATTATTTCATCCTTCACTCATTCTTCTTCCAGTGGCTTCAGACCCCATTGTTGAGTGCTATTGGAAGGTCCAGTGCTATTTGAGAGGAAGGACATTACGTATTTTTTTAGGACACGAGCATTTTCTTTCTTTGTTCTCCCACATGGAAAAAATCCCCCTATGCACATATATGCTTCTTTTTCAATTGATTTATTTATGATGCTCTCTTGATTACAAAAAAATTGAGAAATAGATTGTGAAGGTCCAAGTAATACAAAGTCTCTTGTTCATTTATTACTCTCATCACTAGTTGCACACATTCATTTTGCTAGTCAGACATCATAGGGGACCCACAGAACTCCCACCATTCTAGACACTTTCAAAATCTCCCTCCCATTCGAGGAGGAGTTCCTAGTCTTTCCAACTCATTGGCTCAACCCTCTCACACCCCCGTGAGTGCTACTATCTTGGGATCAACTTTGCTTGGTTCCACTTTACTTGGGTCCACTTCCCAAGGTCAACTGTCCACTAGCTTTCCTTTACAAGGAAGCGGGGGGCACACTTCTTCCCAAGGAGGAAGTACCACCCCACCTAACCCCCCTCATAGGCCAGGTACACAAAAAAATCACACCATGGTTGGAACTAATCTTCCACCGCCACCCCAAATGCCTTACTTGGATTCCCGCAACATACCAGATCTGACTAAGCTCACCAATTATCCTATTTTGCATGATCCCACATGGCCTACAATGCCTACCAAACTACCTTCAAACATCCCCAAGTTTGAAGGAAAAATGAGAGATGAGCCGACCAACCATATCATGACCTTCCACTTATGGTGCTCTTCAAACAACATCATGGATGACTCTATCTGATTGAGGTTATTCCAATGCATGCTCAATGGCCCATCAACCAAGTGGTATGTAGAAGAAAAATATGGGTCCCATGTGACCTTTGAATCTTTGTCCAAATCATTTTTTACCTTCTTTCAACTACCAATCGGTCATGACAATGGTCTCGAACTGATCTCAGAGTTTAAACAAACCTCTTCTACACACATCGCTGACCACATTCACGAATGGCGTCGACAACGTAGTCTATGAAAAGATGAAGCTACCAAGCAACAATGCCTAAATTGGTTTCTCAAATAACTTGTTTCCCTCCTTGCCAAGGATGTGGCTGCCACCTTCCCCCAGTCTGAAGAAGAAGCCATCGACAAGGCTCAATAGTTCAAGCTCATTTATTCACAGTCAAGATACTTATATATGGTACTACCTGATGCCTCGAGACTCGTTCCATTTGGCCAGGACAAACCTGAGATGTCTCACTCCACGGATGGATTGATTGGTACCACAACACACCACAATCCACACCCCCAACAACCACCTATGTTTGGACCACCATAATATTCATTGGTATATGGAGGACCCCCTTACTATCCTCCTCCCCCTTATCAACAACCATACCCTATTTCCCTTCCTTCACCCATAAGTGAACCCCCGTCGGCACCCACAATACGCCCAGCTATCCAACCAAGTTTTGGTACCCCCTCTACCTCAGCTTACACCCTAAGCACCAGTGAAAGAGCTACACCTTCCTATGTACCATGTGGATCATTGCCACAAAATAATATGTACTTTCCATTTCTTGGCCCTCCACAGCCCATGGCTCCACCACTAGGACAGGCACACGCTGGGGTTAATTTTGTTCATCCCTCTCCCATTCAACAATATCAAAATTTTGAACACCTAAATACAAAAAATCCAACCCATCAGTCGAATAATGCCAAAAATAAAGGAAAAAAACCGAAACAATAATAATCTAGGACTAGGCGAGAATTACCCCCAACAGAACCAACCTATCGGGGGAAACCAGAATCAGGGGAATCATAACCTCCAAGGGGGAAATAATCACAAATGCCAAGGAAAGAATAACAACAATATTTAGACAAAATTCCCTTGTGCCCTTTGCGGTGAGTATGGCCATTATACTCACCATTTCCCTCAAATCGTTGACTTTAAATGGATGAAAGAATCCAGAAATGGACCACATCTTCCAACACTGCCTACCCCTCAATAGGCCCCACAACAATATGTGCAACAAACACCCCCAACCATGCAGTAAAACCTCATTCCACACCAAGGGGTGATGAACACCCAATAGGAGATGCATCCTACCCCACCACATATGGGACATTATCCAAACCCGGGCACTCCTGCAGATCACACTATCCTCCTCATTAGCGAGGAAGAAATTCTTCTACAAATGCGCAGTCATCAATACCACACACCCCCTGACTCTTCTCCCACAACTTCAGAAGAAGCCCCAATCACAACTGGACCACCTTTGATGATTCTGTACCCTAATACTGAAACACCCCTTTGTATTTCTCTCATCCCATTGCGATGGAATTTCAACAACCCTTAGGCTATGGCGACACACAATTATAGTCTGGTTGATGAATTGGCACAATCTCCTACTGCCATGTTAGTTTTAGAAGTCCTTCAAACATGTCCTACCCAACAAAAATCATTACTTTTTTCCCTGGGAGCAGTCGAACCTGCTGACACTTGGCTCATTACCTTTGATCTTGATAGTGGGGAACCTTGTCTCACCACTCTGGTCGCTTTCCAAATACCGGATAAAATTAGAAAATCACAGTTCATCGATGCATCATTGATGAATATGCATCCACATGCATCATGTCCAAAACTGTATGGCAGAAACTTGGCTCCCCCGAGCTTATACCATCTGCCATCACTCTAAGAGATTATGATGGATGACCATCCTCTTCCAAAGGGCTCTTTCAAAATGTCCTCGTTGAACTCGGGGGAAAGACTATCCTCATTGACATTGAAGTTATCGATGCTCCGATCGATTACATAATCTTGTTCGGACGTAGCTACATGTACGCTATGAAGGCTATGGCCTCTTCTGTGATTCACACAATGATTTTCCCCCACAACGAGAAGATCATCACCAATGACCAAGTGTCACATTATGAACCCAACCCTTCCTCCAACATTGATAACATCTTACCCTTTGTCCACACTAATCCTGATGCCTACCCACTCATTGAGAAGTGTCCCATAATTTTCAAAGACCCATCCTTGCTAGGGACATACCATGGAGCACCACCACTCATACATCCCTCAACAAAAGTCTGTATCATCTCATCCAATGGAACATAAATTGGAGATACCCTTCCTCCCATAGAGGATTCCTTACTATCTGATGTCCCACTAGTCATAAAGCTCCTCCCTCATGAATCCCCTGAGAACTCTCCAGCTACACATGTTCCTGATTTCACCCTCCCCCAAGGCCACCTTCTAGTTTAGGAGATAGTTCCCCAAGCCATTACTCAAATCCCTTTCTTTTACCCCCCACTAGGCATACAATATTTCTAGGTAGCCACAACTCTTACTCTTTCCAATATGGTGTTGGCAATTCCAGTATGGTATCTACATCCACCTGAGATGGTCCCTCAACCATCCCTTCCTCCCCAAACCAAAGGCATAAAAATGCAGATACCAGTCCTCACTCCCATCGCACCACTGTCACCCCCACTTGTAAGCACCACCGCTACAGCATAGGGTAGAAGGAAGAAGAGAGATCCCACCACTCCACTCCCCCCCCCCGAGTTCAATTTCCTTGCGCACTATGTGAGAAAGAAGGACATACCACCAATCTATGTCCCTCTCTCCCCAAGTTACACAATTTGATTTGACTTCCTTGAGAAACCACACCTCTCGTCATGCCACCCAACACACCAAGTACTACCACCACATCTCCAACCACTGGTGCCACAGGGTTGCAAACCAAATTCACCTGTGCCATCTACTCTGAGTATGGCCATTACACCCACCATTTCCCCGCACTACCTCAATTTTGAAAGAAACTAATGGCAGTACACCAGAGCTTTCAACAAGAGTCCCCCCCATCCACTTCATCAAGTAATCATGTCATGGACATCCACTATGTCACAACTTCAGTTAACGAACACATGAGATTCCTTTGCCGTCTCTATGAATCCTTGGATCATTTCACATGGCAATTTCCTACGATCCTTAAATACAGGTGTCACCAAATATCCCTTATTCAGAATCCCACACCTACCTCATTGCTAGAGGTACCAGAGATTTCCCCTATTCCATCCCCGAATGTCGTTCATATCTTCTCTCCTGATCTCGAGGAACTCCTGTTGGGCCCTTTGTTTTTGGGTAATAATTGAAAAAGTTTTCACTAAGCACGAGTTGTGCAAACTTCATCAGAGGTTGGGAGAAAGAGAAACAAAAAATAGTTGTGGAAGTCAACGCAATGCCAGCTAAGCAACAAATGGTTGCAACAAAACAAGAAATCGGGAAAGATGAGAAGGAAGACACAACCTAACTATATATAGGGATGAATATAATTGTAAAAGAGTTGGTGTTGTTGTTGTTGTTCATTTAGTTCATTGGTTGGATTAGAGTTGGGTTGAGTCATGTCTATCAAAGTCTCCCAAGGTTTTGGGATTAGTTGTTGAAACTTGCTATAAGTCAAGAAGAGACAAGCCAGAGTCTGTACTGAACCTTTCTATGTAACTCTAAGTCTGTAATGAAGGAAATATCCTGCAGCTAATATGAAGGAGAACCAAATTTTCAAAATATGATGTGTTTTTGCATGTTTACTTATGAATTACATTGTTCCTTTATGGTTTATGTGTTTTGTTTGATGGTTCTATGTTTAATTTTTGTTCATAACGTAAGTAGGTTCAATTCTTCCGGTTAGATGTTTTAGATCTCATGTTGTCTCTTGTGAAAGAACATGAATGAGTTCTGAATGATCTATGGATCCTCTTTAGTATTTTCCCTACCCTTCCCTATCTATCTATCTCAACAATTCTTCGGGTGAGACTTCTTCTCTTCAGAGGAGATGAAAATGCCAACGCTCTGGACTACACAGTACCTTTTGTTGGTAACCTGATAAGGACCCTAGTCTGATCAAATTCACGCCAACAAAATGGTTCCATTGTTGGGACCCGTATTAAAAGGGAACCTTTAGGAAGAATGCTACCGTCGATCCATATATTTGGTATCGATCAATGGTGGGAAAGAAAATGTGATGCCTTCATATGGAAAGAAGAGAAACTAAGAAGAAAATCAGTGGGAACTACTAGAGAAGCAATCTTTTACTCAGAAAGATCAAGCGACCAATACGAGATTTTCTGGGGTAAATTCCCAGAAGAATTTTTTCACTGGATCAAGAGACTCCAAGAAGATCCATATTTCCAAGGTCAGATCACGAAGATATGTGCATGGGATACTGACAAGTTAGCATCACTCCAAAGGCTGGATTTCCCAGTCACACGAGCTGTGGATTTCTGGGTTAGCACCACGATAGAAGGATACATAATCGAATTTGCAACTGAGAACCACTAGTATTTCTCACGAGTGTTAGGACCACACAATGTACCTTTTTGCCTATATTTTTTGCCACTATTATACTCTTGATCACCCACATTTAAAATCATACTATCACTTTATCTGATCATTCCAAAGGTATACAAACGCCCCTTCTCATTACTATACGTTTAATCTGTTTTGCATAATATTTTACATCATTCTCGTACTTAACCATTGATTAGAAATGTATAAGTGCTGAAACAGTTCAAACTGCAGATTAGCATTTGAAGCCTGATGCTGAAACACAGAGTTGATATACAGTCCAGGGTCGCAGATGCTGAAACACAAAGTTGTTACACTGACCAGAGTCGCTAATGCTGAAACACAGAGCTGTTACACAGTCCACAGTCGCTGATGCTGAAACACAGAGCTATTACACAGACCAGAGTCGCAGATGTTGAAACACAGAGCTGTTACACAGTCCAGAGTCACAGATGCTGAAACACAAAGGAAGTCGTTACACAGTCAGCGGTCAATAGAAACCTTACAACAAAGCGCAAATCCCATGGCTGAAACAACCTGCGATTTGTGATGCTGAAACAACATCAACAACAACGAGAAGAAACTGTTACTCCAGCCGTAACAACACCATCTCATTCAGTACTTGCAATAGCATTCTGTTGCGTGAGACTAGGACATCCTATTCTGGTTTAGAAAGTCGATCTGACTAAGAATAGGAATCAGATACACGTTGTAATTTTTGATCAATTGTATCGAAGGGATTCCCTCTTTAAATAAGAGGAAATCACCATTCGAGGGAGCCAAGTTTTATGTATTGAGAAAGCTTCAGAGAGAGGGACGTACTTCATTTTCAGATTGTAATGTGATACATTGATAGATGAATAGAAAACTATTTTGAGCATCCTTCTCTAGCTTTTTCATCTCAGGGGAATCTTGTGAGAAGGGAGGGCCCACCTTCTTCACAAGATTCACCCGTTAGTTTTAGAGTGTGTTAGTACAATTTCTGTTTATGCTTTGATTAACTTTTGTCTGCTAAAACACTACTTTTAATGAATTTTGCTTTGCTGAAACACTACTAACTCTGTCTTGTTAAATAACTTTAGTTTATTTTCATGAAGTTTCTAATCCTTTTTAGCAACAATCTTGTGTGATGATTCTCTGCAAGTGTGTTAGCCAGAGACTAGGTTAAGGATTCCTGCTCAGAAAGGAAGGGATCAGATGATCCTGTTCTCTGTAGATTTCAATTACTTCTGCAAGTGTGTTAGCCAGAGACTGAGTTAAGGGTTCCTTCTCAGAAAGGAAGGGATCAGACAATCCTGTTCTCTGTAGATTTCAATTACTTCTGCAAGTGTGTTATCCAGAGACTGGGTTAAGGATTCCTGCTAAGAAAGGAAGGGGTCAGATGATCCTGTTCTCTGTAGATTTCAATTATCTCTGCAAGTGTGTTAGCCAGAGACTCGGTTAAGGGTTCTTGCTCAGAAAGGAAGGGATCAGGCGATCCTTTTCTCTATAGATTTCATTTATCTCTGCAAGTGTGTTAGCCAGAGACTAGGTTAAGGGTTCCTTCTCAGAAAAGAAGGGATCAGAGGATCCTGTTCTCTATATATTTTAGTCATTTTTCATAAGTGTGCTAATCAGAAGTAGGGATTAAGGTGCCTTCTTAGAAAGGAAGGAATTAGATGGCTCTGTTCTCTACTAGATAGAGTTAGCTTTCTCTGCATTGCTATTTCCATGAAAGTGTGTTAATCAGAAATAAGGTACTAAAGTTTCTGTTTGAGAGTAAGGGTCCTGTTCTCTGGTTACAGAACAATTATTCTTTCCTGTTGCAATTGTTATTTTAATGTAATCCAGTATTTTTTAGATTAATCTTTAAAGATCTGCAATAGGTAGGTTTCTTTCCTGTAATTCAAGTCAGAACTTCAGTTCATTCAAGGCAAGTGCGATTAATATAGTTCCTTTAACTACAACTCTAAGTTGCTTTTGGAATTGATCATATATAGTGCGTGGTTATCTTTGAAATAACAGACTTCCCTAGGTTGATAATTTATGTAGCACTTGATTGTTTGAGTTAGTTAAGCAATTATAGTGACCAAGAACGGGTAGAGGAAATATTAAAGAAATGTGCAAGGGGAAGACTGTTGAGAGAAATCCCCCTGTGGATTAAGGATTTCTTGACAGAGGAGGGGATGTTGAGTATGTCCCCAACTTATATGGCAGTGTAAACACCCTCGCTTGGGGTGGGCGAGATGGGGTGAGATTCATGGCATGAGAAAGGGGAAGGGTTCTTTGACAAATGGGGGGGAAACAATAAGAAATGGATTCGAGATATGAGCAAGCCTTGAAAAGAGCCGCCATAGTTGAGAAAGGGTGGTGCAGCAAGATCAAGAAAGTTGCAAGACAGTATGAAAATTTAAGGAAAGGAGGATTGGGAGAAATCGAGGAAAGATAGATGGAAGAACTACAAAGAATGAGAAGATAGGAATGACTGGCTAGTCAAAGATTAAATGAGAGAGAAGCAAAGAGAGCAATAAGTCCCCAGGAGGCAGGATGAGAAGGAGAAAGCATGGATGTAAGAGAGGAGGAAGCCAGCATGAATCTTAGAGGAGAAAGAGAAGATTCAACCCCGATAATAGGAGAGATCAGGGATTCGATCGAAGAGATCATCCCAGTGGAAGCTAACGAGACCCCCCAGATCAAAGAAAACCACCCCAAAGCTAGTGGCACCAGCTCCGAATCACCCATAGCCCAAGTGCCTTATATAAAATAAGTAAGTTCGACACTACCTTTTCATGGAAGTTCTGTTCTAGTACAATTAGCTAACCAATCACAACCAGGAAGTGTGAGTACAAGGAGGATATTAGGATCACCTGGTAGATCGAAAGCAAGACCATTAGGGTTCATATTGATATGAACAACAAGATCAACAATGGCCAGCCATGTGGGAGGTCGATTGCCCGATACCCAAAATTTTTGGGTAAGGGAGACGAAGATGTTGAACAACACTGGTTCTTGTGCGAAGCAATCTGGAGATGAAGAGGGACTCTGGATGCAAATAAGCTGGTCAATTTCTAGACTACCTTGAGAGGTCACACTCTCAAGTGGTACATGAAGATCATTGAACCAGGAGTTCCAGGTACGCAAGGTCAAGTGTTCACACTTGACGAGGTATGGATGAGGTTCATAGCAGAGTTCAAACTGCCTCAGTCAAAACAATAGGCTCTGTCTTAGTTGTGCGAGATCCAGCAGAGGGAAGGCGAATCAGCCTGGTAGTACAACCAAAAGTTCAAATATGCCATAGGGAGGTTGGCACATCCAATCCATGAAGAACATCAAATGGAGTGGTACATTCAGGGACTGCTACCCCTGACTTGGATTTCTCTAACGCAACCTGAAATAGCCACGTTAACAGACACCTTGGAAGAATCTATGAAGATTGAAGCCATGGGAGGATACCCTAGGAGTTTGAGAGTAACTCGACCCCCAGTAGATGCAAATTTAGCGCAACTACAAGGGAAGATATCGACACTTACAAAAAATATTTAGGAGCTAATGATACCTAGACCAGGACGATCACAGGTTTGGTGCACGGGATGCTATACAGAAGGTCATTTGGTGACTGAATGTCCATGAATGAGGGGAATGGGACATCCTTAGAACTTGATGATAACCCCAACAGGACCTACAGGAGGATTTGTGCAAGTATCAACGAACCCACCATTCCATCAACCCACTCCATATCATGCTTTCCCAGGAGGCCAAGTAGCACTAACAATGAAATATTGTGAGATCTGTTGAATCCACGGGCATGGACCAAGATAGTTCCCCATCATGTATAAATATTCGACAATACCAAAATAGTACACTGTGATTTCTGCGCATCCACCACACATACTAACAATCAATGTAGAGCGTTGGATGCTCTTGTGGACAGGCTAGATTGAACAACATTCGGGGTAAATGAAAACCGTCAAGGACTAGGATGAGGTCGAGGAGGTGGAGCTGGAGGAGATTTTAGAGGAGGAAGAACTAGAGGAAGAGGACTGAGCAGATGTCACAACTGTGATGAACAGGGTCACTTGGCTAGAGATTTCCCTCATCCAAGGCGACCATGGTACTCTCACTGTAGAACCAACATCCCATTCAGTACTTGCAATAGCATTCTGTTGCGCGAGACTAGGACATCCTATTCTGGTTTAGAAAGTCGATCTGACTAAGAATAGGACTCATATAGACGTTGTAATTTTTGATCAATTGTATCGAACGGATTCCCTCTTTAAATAAGAGGAAATCACCATTCGAGGGAGACAAGTTTTATGTATTGAGAAAGCTTCAGAGAGAAGGACGTACTTCATTTTCAGATTGTAATGTGATATATTGATAGATGAATAGAAAACTGTTTTGAGCATCCTTCTCTAGCTTTTTCATCTCAGGGGAATCTTGTGAGAAGGGAGGGCCCACCTTCTTCACAAGATTCACCCGTTAGTTTTAGAGTGTGTTAGTACAATTTCTGTTTATGCTTTGATTAACTTTTGTCTGCTGAAACACTACTTTTAATGAATTCTTCTTTGCTGAAACACTACTGACTCTGTCTTGTTAAAGAAATTTAGTTTATTTTCATGAAGTTTCTAATCCTTTTTAGCAGAAATCTTGTGTGATGATTCTCTGCAAGTGTGTTAGCCAAAGACTGGGTTAAGGATTCCTGCTCAAAAAGGAAGGGATCATACGATCCTGTTCTCTATAGATTTCAATTACTTCTGCAAGTGTGTTAGCCAGAGACTGGGTTAAGGGTTCCTGCTCAGAAAGGAAGGGATCAGATGATCCTATTCTCTGTAGATTTCAATTACTTTTGCAAGTGTGTTAGCCAGAGACTGGGTTAAGGATTCCTACTCAGAAAGGAAGGGGTCAGACGATCCTGTTCTCTGTAGATTTCAATTATCTCTGCAAGTGTGTTAGCCAGAGACTAGGTTAAGGGTTCCTTCTCAGAAAGGAAGGGATCATATGATCCTGTTCTCTGTAGATTTCATTTATCTCTGCAAGTGTGTTAGCCAGAGACTGGATTAAGGGTTCCTGCTCAGAAAGGAAGGGATCAAAGGATCCTGTTCTCTATAGATTTCAGTCATTTTTCATAAGTGTGCTAATCAGAAGTAGGGCTTAAGGTTCCTTCTTAGAAAGGAAGGAATTAGATGGCTCTGTTCTCTGCTAGATAGAGTTATCTTTCTCTGCATTGCTATTTCCATGAAAGTGTGTTAATCAAAAATAAGGTACTAAAGTTTCTGTTTGAGAGTAAGGGTCATGTTCTCTGGTTACAAAACAATTATTCTTTCCTGTTGCAATTGTTATTTTAATGTAATCCAGGATTCTTTAGATTAATCTTTAAAGATCTGCAATAGGTAGGTTGCTTTCCTATAATTCAAGTCAGAACTTCAGTTCATTCAAGGCAAGTGTGATTAATATAGT
>ML781499.1:119531-142356 GCA_009831015.1 Picea engelmannii
AGTTTGATATATTATGCAGAAGTTATGATTACGTTTCTAATGCTCAAAAATTAAAGTTATTTCCAGCAACACTAAAAGGAAATGCACTAAGATGGTTTATGAGTCTTGGAAGCCATGTAATCACAACATGGGACCAAATGAAATATAAATTCCTGAAAAAATACCAGGACTACTACCGAACAAGGGAAAAGAAGGAGGAGCTATTTAAGATGATGCAGAAAGAAGACAAGAATCTAGAGGACTTTGTAGATAGGCTACAATACAATCTACAAAGATCCAGTCACCCCAATGTAAGTAAAGACATTCTTAAAACTATATTATAAAAAGGGGTAAGGGATGACTCTCTGGATATGCTGAATATGCTTGGGAAAGGGGACATATCTAAGGAATCATACGATGAAATTGTTAATTTATGAAAAAGATGTTCAAGAGGAGCTTCAAGAAATAGATCAAACAACAGGGACACCACATTTTCAAGAGTCCAAAAATCAGCCAGTGGGGGAGCAACAAGAGCCGAGATAGGTAATTTACTTGAAGGTTTTAAAACTGAAATGTTAAGCTCTTTTGCCTCACAAATGGATACCCTGCAGATTAAGAAAAAGCAAGTAGAAACGGAAGCAGCCTTGTCCATCTTTTGTTCTCAATGCAGAGATAAGCACCCATGAAGAGAATGCCCACTGGACAAAAAGCCAATCTGCATTATCTGTGATAAAGATCATGATACCCAAAATTGTCCATCTTTACCATGGATCAAGGTAGCATTACAACCAATGGAAGAAGAATCTGAAGCTGTCTATCTGATGACACAAAGGAGGCAATGGCAACCGCGGGGACAAGGTATGAATCCTAACATGCCATTTGCATCTTCTAATAGTTGGAATAATTACTCTTCTTTCAATCAAATGAGTTACCCCTACAATCAAATGCAATACACTAATCAAATGAATTACCCATCCATGCAACAAAATTACCCACCCATGCAATAAACTTACCCACCCATGCAACAAAATAACCCTCCCTTTGTTGATCCATCAATGTGGACCCCTTGGCCTCCACAGCAGCAACAACCATATCAGAACCAATGGAATCAAAATTGGAGAGGACAACAACCCCCCTTTGAAAATAAATTACCTCAACCACAATTTCTGCAACCACTTTCCTTACCAGCTGGCACTTCCCCAAATAACCAAACGATAAGACCCCAGCTACCTGTACAACCTAACCCCAACCCAAATAATAAAGTTGTGCAGTGCATTGATATTTATAACTAGCCTACACTTTCTCTTCTCCCTGTGCAATGCAACGATATTCATTTACAATTTGGGAAAATTGTGGAACCTACCATAGTTGATGTTACCTCTTCTGATAAAGAGGAAACAAAAGAGCATGATGTACCTGAAAAGGTACAATCATCCTCTAACAATGTTACTGAAACAACAAAACCACCATTTCCTGAGCGTTTAGCCTTAACTAAAATGTCTGATCCAATAGCCTTCAATCTTCTAGGGGAATTGCAAAATTTATATGTTAAAATTCCTTTGCTACAAGAACTCCAAGACGTACCAATCTATGCCAGGACAATGTGAGATATTTGTGTTAAAAATCCTGGTAGGAAAACTAAGGATCCCCTTACAGTCCATGTTATGGGAGATTTGTCTACATTAATGTCAAGTAAAACTCCCCCAGTTAAATATGGTGATCCTGGCCACCCTACTGTTACAGTACAAGTTGGAAAAATGATAATCCCTCGAGTCTTGGTAGACCTAGGTGCCGCTATCAATATCATGACTCTTGAAACCTTACAACTGCTACAATTACAAAATGAAGTCAGAGACACCCCTACTATCCTAGAATTAGCTGACCGATCCACAATTAAACCAGAAGGAGTCATTGAAGACCTCAGTATCTCTGTGGAATCCTGGAATTATCCAGTTGACTTTACACTGTTGCAACCCAAAACTAAGTTGGGGGGCCACCCTCTAATTTTGGGTAGACCTTGGCTGGCCACAACAGATGCTTTTATCAGCTGTAGATAAGGTTCAATGACAATTTCAAATGGTTATGAAACTAAGCAGCTTACCCTCTATCCTCACGCTACACCCCTGGTTAATAATGATAACTCTGTATGGGTAGATTTTGAGGATCAACCTACTCAACCCCTTTTGACTATCGAACAAGATTTAAGCATGAAATACTCTACCGAGGATGAACTAATCAATAATTTTATTTGCGAACCCTCCTATGTAACTCCAGAAACTCATAATCAACTAACTGCACTGTTGGAGTCTGATAATAAAGAAAACCTCAATTCAGAAATCCCACTTCAAACATCTAACACCATCTTCTCTAAAAGCATACAAGTGGAAATTGAACCTCGCAAAACATTGAACATAAACCCTAGTTTGACAACAGCTGAAACACAACAATTAATGAAGTTACTTCAAGAAAATAAAGAGGCATTCGCATGGGATTACACAGACATGAAAGGAATCTCTCCTGAATTATGTACTCATCGAATATATATTAAGGAGGATTGTCGACCAATCTGCCAACCTCGGCGACGAATGAGCCCAAATTTAAGAGAAATCCTCAAAGAAGAACTTCAAAAATTGCTCAATGCAGGGTTTATCTATCCTATATCAAACAGTGAATGGGTATCCCCGTTGGTAATAGTTCCTAAGAAAAACGGGAAATGGAGAGTATGTGTGGATTACAGAGATTTAAATAAAGCCACTCAGAAAGATCACTTTCCATTACCATTCATTGATCAAGTTTTAGATAATTTGTCAGGGAAGAAATTTTTCTCATTTTTAGATGGTTTTAGTGGGTATAACCAGATCAAAATTGCACCTCAAGATCAAGATAAAACCACCTTTACTAGCCCTTGGTGAACCTTCGCTTATAGAGTCCTTCCATTTGGACTATGTAATGCACCAGCAACCTTCCAAAGAGCAGTTTTAGGAATCTTTTCTGATATGCTTAATGACTCTATGGAAATCTTTATGGATGACTTTACTCCTTATGGTGTTTCTTTTCAGGAGGCACTGCAAAACCTTGAGAAAGTACTTAAACGATGCATACAAGATCAACTCTCCTTAAGTACAGAAAAATGTCATATGATGATGAGTGAAGGAATAGTGCTTGGACATTTTATCTCATCTCAAGGAATTCAAGTAGACCCATCCAAAATACAAGTCATTAAGGATCTTCCTACTCCCAAAACTCAGACAGAGGTAAGAAGCTTTCTAGGACATGTTGGATACTATAGAAGATTTATCAAGAATTTTTTCAAAATAGCTTCTCCCTTGTTTGTTTTACTGATGAAAAATGTTGAATTTAAATGGATTGATTCTTGCCAAGAAGCATTTAATACACTTAAACATCAGTTATCTACAGCTCCTATCCTTAGAGGACCTGATTGGACACTTCCCTTTCACATCTCCTCCGATGCTTCAGATACTACAATAGGATCTATTTTGGGACAGGAAGAAAATCATCTCCCGTATGCTATATATTTCATCAGCAAGAATATGTCCCGTGCTGAACTCAATTATACAGTCACCGAGAAGGAATTCTTAGCAGTTATCTATGCAATCAATAAATTTAGACATTACATTATTGGCTATTCTACTTTTGTCCATACTGATCACTCAGCTATCAAATACTTAATGAATAAACCTATCCCAAATGCTAGAGTCACCAGATGGCTACTGTTATTGCAAGAATTTGATATTACAATTGTAGATAGACTAGGAAAAGAGAATGTAGTTGCTGATTTCCTTTCCCGATTGACACCTGATGATGATACCCCAGTAGATGATTCCTTTCCTAATGAATATCTATTTGCAGTTTCTGCTCACTCACCTTGGTATGCAGATATTGCTAATTACTTGGTTGCAGGGAAGTTACCACCACACCTATCCTACCGAGAGAAAAAAGTATTATTTATCAAAGTACTCAGTATAGTTGGATAAGTGGATACCTTTTCCATAAAGGAGATGATCAAGAAATTCGAAGGTGTATTAGAGAAGATGAGGTGTATGATCTATTAAAATCTTGTCACGATGGCCCTTGTGGAGGGCATTTTGCTGATAAAAGAACAACACATAAAATTCTCAGGATGGGGTACTATTGGCCCTCACTCTTCAAAGATGCAAAGAAATATGTCCAGGCTTGTGATAGCTGCCAAAGAGTAGGCCAACCTAATCATAGAGATGAAATGCCATTAAACCCCCAGATAGTACTTGAACCATTTGAAAGATGGGCCTTAGATTTTATAGGACCCATCAACCCTCCATCCAATCAAAAAGTTTATATATTGGTCTACACAGACTACATGACTAAATGGGTGGAATCCAAGGCACTCCATAGAGCGACCGAAGAAGCAGTTATAAATTTCTTATTTAAAGACATCTTCACCAGATTTGGAATGCCAAGAGAATTAGTTATAGATGGAGGGCCTCCTTTCACTTCTCATGGGTTCAAAGCCACCCTTCAGAAATATCATATTCAGTAGAGAATGACTACATCATACCACCCCCAAGCCAATGGACAGGTGGAAAGCACAAACAAAGTAATATAATCCATTCTCACAAAAACAATGAAGGAAAATAGAAAGGATTGGTCCTACAAGCTCCCTGAAGCATTATGGTCCTACAGAACTACCTGGAGAAATACTACATGATTCTCTCCATATGAATTAGTTTATGGAAAGAGTGTTGTCTTTCCTATGGAATTTGAGATAAAAACCTTAAGGACTTCTTTAGTTGTCAACCTTGATTTAACCGATGCACAGTCAGCCAGGTTGCAGTAGCTTAATGAACTAGAGGAGAAAAGACTAAATGCCATTCAACAAACAACCATAATTCAATAGCAAAGATCAAAATGGCATGACAAAAATATCAAGAACAAGCAGTTCCAAAAAGGTAATTGGGCCCTACTGTATGATTCATGGTTCAAACAATTTCAAGGGAAATTGTGTACAAAATGGCTTGGACCTTACGAAGTGGACACAGTTTTCCCCAATGGAACAGTAAGGCTCCTCACAATCGATGACTCCAAAACTCCATTACTTGTAAATGGTCATCGGCTCCGTCTGTACCAGCGACCTATTTCTAAAGAATATTTTAAGGCCACATGCATGGCAGACGCCCATTTTCTCTTTGTTGAGGGGGTTTCTACCCCTAATTGCAATTAATTCTTTTAAGTTAATTTCTTTAGTATTAGATTAGATTAGATTTTATTTACTAATAATCCCTGCCGAGAAATACCATGTTACAGTCGATTTTTGTAGATTCCCGATCAAAGCACAGGCCACTAGGAGATGACGATCCTACTTCAAAAAGACAAGCTTTCACGATGCTGAAACACCACTGTTCAGCACTGTTGAATTTCTTCCGATGCTGAAACACCACTGTTCAACACTGATTGACTTTCTTCCGATGTTGAAACACCACCGTTCAACACTCTTGACTTTCCTTCATTACCAAAACACCACTACCACCAACCCCACACCTATTTCCCCCATCATTGATCAACAACCTTTTACCATTTTTCCCCTTTCCTCACCATTCTTCATCAACGAAACAACACTGTCCAACAATTGTTTCGCCTTTTCTTTTCCGTTGCTGAAACACCATTGCCAACAACTTTTCATCATTTTTCCCGATGCTGAAACACCACTGTTCAATTTTTTTTTTTTTTTTCTTACTCCCAAAACACTACAGTTCGCCATTTCCTCACCATTCTTCATCAACGAAACAACACCATCCAACAATTGTTTCACCTTTTCTTTTCCGTTGCTGAAACACCATTGCCAACAACTTTTCATCATTTTTCCCGATGCTGAAACACCACTGTTCAACACTATTGATTTTCTTCCGATGTTGAAACACCACCATTCAACACTGTTGACTTTCTTCTGATGTTGAAACACCACCTTTCAGCACTGTTGACTTCCTTCCAATGCTGAAACACCACCGTTCACCACTCTTGACTTTCCTCCGATGCTGAAACACCATTGTTCAACAGTTTTTCATAGTTTCTCATCACCGAAACAACACTGCTTAGCAATTGTTTCATTCTTTTCTGTTGCTAAAACACCCATCTTTCAACATCATCTGTCAGCAAGCTTGTACACCCTCATATTATAGCTCGTTCTTCCAGTCAGCAAACCCTCGACACAATTCATCTATTAGATCAAAAGTCTCCACCACGACAGGACTACCACAGATAGGCATGATATCTTGTTTACAGAACGAATCAAAAGGTAAGGCGAGGTATGTAAATTTTATGTAATTCAGTTAGACTATAGTTAATGAGGAATAATCTAAGTCATTATGACCACTCAAGTGCAATCATTACTAGCCACACTTGACGGGAGAGGAGTACACATCAAATCTTCGATACCATCATTTCACACAAATTCACCACTGCCACCCCTATTTCACCACCCTTTTGCACATTTGATCGCCATTTTGCATAACGTCGCTCGGAAAACTCACTCTGCATAGAAGCTGATACTCAAACTCTTTGACGCTGTATCTTACCGAGCTGATAGCTTTGGGAGGCTCTGTCATACAAAATGAACCCGCCACCACAACACTGTTAGAACATTACCCAACAACTTATCAAATCTTTCAGCAGGCAGGTTGGCTCAGTTACTTCCAGAGACTCCAGTGGTATAATGAACAACAGGTCCTGCATTTTTCCCTAAATCTTCAAGAAGACCACTCTGTCGTCCAAGGCATCTGAATTTTAGTAATAGAGGAAGATATCGCACAGGTCTCAGGCCTCCCTATTGACGACACTCACATGTTCAGCCGTAAACATATCATTCGGAATTCTCAGCAGAAATTCTTCCTACCAGAAGAATGAATTGAATTTAAAGGTAGAGGTGTTCAACTTAGCTCATTGCCACCCCCATGGGCCGAAGTTGCAAGATTCATCAAGCATTACCTAACCTGCGAGGGCCAGTACCAGGTAGTTTATCAGCATGACTTTCTTCTGTTATCTCATTTAAGGCATAATAAACGAGTCAATATTCCTTATTATTTGTTGGGATGTTTGAAAAATATGGCGCATTATAGCAGAAAGGATAAAGATCCCACCCTTTCTCTCACCCATCACCGTCTTGTCCAATTTCTCATCCAAAGGGGATTTGCTCAAAACCCTCCACTAAATAATCCGCCCATAAACCCCCAAGCAGCTGCCGAAATCCCTGAAAACCTCCAGGAGCAGCAACTGCAAAATCCCCCAAACCCTCGAGAAGTACCTAATAGCCTGCCCACAGAACCAACCAGTCCAATCAATCCCCCTACCATACCAAACCCACCCCATACCTTTCCAGAATCATCCACTCCTGCCCTTCATATTCTTAGTGATGACTCTGAGCCAGATAATTTTGCCTGCCCTATCATTGAGGAAAGACCCCCACGTAAACGAAAAACAAATAAATCCCTTCTTTCCGCCCTTCTTACGAAAAAAGTGAACAAGGGCCTCCACAAGGCCACCCATTATTACCACTACCCTACCTCCCCAACCCATTCGACTGATACCCCGTACACCTCCAACCTCCCAGATCCCGGGATCTTTGCCTATTCCACCCACGGGCACTGAAACACAAGAACCAGATGCCCAGAGTGTTGCGTCATCACCCATCTCAAATAATGTAGTTGAAACACAAGAACCAACTACCCATTTTGTAGCTGAAACACAAGAACCAGCTACCCATCCAGTGGCTGAAACACAAGAACCAACCGCTGATATTGAAATTGAGATACATGAATCAGAGGTCCAGGGTGATGCAACACTACTCTCCTCAAATAAAGTAGCTGAAATGAAAGAACCAACTACCTATTCAGTGGCTGAAACACAAGAACCAGCCATAGTTGAAACGCAAGAACCAGCTACGGCTGAAACAAAAGAACCAGCTGCTGACATTGAAATGGAGATATAGGAATCAGAGGTCCTGGGCGCTGCAACGTTACTTTCCTTACATCAAGAAACTAAAACACAAGTTTCAACTACCATTCCTGCAGCTACTCCACAACAACCAGAACCAACAATGGCCTCTGTATTGTAGGAAAACGAGTTTTTAAATTCTGAACTGGAAGCATATGAGGAAGAATTAGCCAGGGCAAAGGAAGCATATGAAAAGGAACTAAATTTGTACACCTTGGCTCGTACAACAACCTTGTCAGAAGAGACTACAAAGAGCACGTGTAAGGAATATATGTGTTGCCAATGTGGGGATATTTACTATCAAGCGGGCTATAAGGTAACTCAAGTCCCAGTAACAGGAGCAACCCCTATTCCTTCACCTTTTGTAGTCAAGGAAGAACTTGTTGCAACACAAGAACTAGCAGGTCCTCCCAAGCTCAAGACTGAGCTCTACATTACAATAAAAGAAGCCCCTACCTTTGTCAACAAAGCTGTACAGACAATGCCCATGGAGGAATTCACACCCCCCAGCCAGATCAATCTCCCCACTTTTATAGAACAGTCTACTCAGACCTTACCTCATCCCACTACTTGCAACACTGAAACACAGACTCAGCTATGGGATGAGCAGGCAACAATACAAAAATGGAAGAAAGAATATGCTGAAACACAGGCCAAAAGCCTGCAAGTGCACAGACAAAACTGGATAAATCACACTTTCTCAAATTGGGAAGCTCTAGAGCATACATGAGAGGAAGCTCGTGCCCTCAAGAAACAGAACAAGGAGTTAAAAGGTAGAATGGCCCGAGTATTTGATTTGACACAAAATCTACTGGCCACAAGAAAGCCATCTTGCAACTACTCCTTGTTCCTTATGGAGCGACTCACATGGTTTCAGATGAAATCAATTATAGAAGGCAAATCCTGTGCACTAATACACCCGGTAGACTTTGTCAAAACTTTCACAGAAGCATCTACTAGAGATAAGCACCTCCTCTGTGAGGCATATTTCCACAATGAAGCCATCCCTGAGAATGGGCAGCTGAACCTCAATCCTCTTGTTGGGCACATTCAGATTCGAGCATTCACCTCCTTTCTCCATAATCAAATCATTTGGCAAGATGAATTTTTGGCTACCAAGCACAATGAAGATAATCACCTCCTCTGGATAAGACCAGAACCTCAGAAGGCAGCCACCTTTGTCACAGAATATTATGAGTTCTTAAAGAAACCAGGAGTCACTGAACATGTTCATCAACTACAATCAAAAGTACTCCAGGACTGTCAGCACATCATCAGATCCATAGAGATTCCTGCCCTCCAGGAAAATAACCTGTTTTGGTAGCAATCCACTGAAAAGAGACAACAACACAATCCTTTCAATCCTACCAACCTTGAGGTAGCAATTTCCAGGGTGCCTAACTACATCCAGTGTATTCAGCACTGTGCTGAAAACTGGATAAGGTACCGGTTTTATTTTCCTATCCTCTGGTTGCCAATAGAAAGGTATCAAATCAAATATAAGCTGCCTAAGAAGACAGAAACAACAACATGGCAAAGATTACAGCAGGTCCAAGGGTTCAGAACACCAATGGACAGTACCTCCTAGAGCTACTGCTTGACTAATTTACATGATCAGAGTCGGTATTGAGACTCTGATTCAGAGTGATGTTGCCTGAGGACATGCAACACCTTGAGTTGGGGGGGATGTTAGGACCACACAATGTACCTTTTTGCCTATACTTTTTGCCACTATTATATTCTTGATCACTCACATTTAAACTCATACTATCACTTTATTTGATCATTCCAAAGGTATACAAATGCCCCTTCTCATTACTATATGTTTAATATGTTTTGCATAATATTTTACATCATTCTCGTACTTAACCATTGATTAGAAATGTATAAGTGCTGAAACAGTTCAAACTGTAGATTAGCATTTGAAGCCTGATGCTGAAATAAACAGAGTTGATATATAGTCCAGGGTCGCAGATGCTGAAACACGGAGCTGTTACACAGACCAGAGTCACTGATGCTGAAACACAGAGCTGTTACACAGTCCACAGTCGCTGATGCTGAAACACAGAGCTGTTACATAGACCAGAGTCGCAGATGTTGAAACACAGAGCTGTTACACAGTCCAGAGTCACAGATGCTGAAACACAAAGGAATCCGTTACACAGTCAGCGATCAACAACAACCTTACAACAAAGCACAAATCCCGTGGCTGAAACAACCCACGATTTGCGATGCTGAAACAACATCAGCAGCAATGAGAAGAAACTGTTACTCCAACCGTAACAACAACATCTCATTTAGTACTTGCAATAGCATTATGTTGCGCGAGACTAGGACATCCTATTCTGGTTTAGAAAGTCGATTTGATTAAGAATAGGACTCAGATACACATTGTAATTTTTGATCAATTGTATCGAAGGGATTCCCTCTTTAAATAAGAGGAAATCACCATTCGAGGGAGCCAAGTTTTATGTATTGAGAAAGCTTCAGAGAGAGGGACGTACTTCATTTTCAGATTGTAATGTGATACATTGATAGATGAATAGAAAACTGTTTTGAGCATCCTTCTCTAGCTTTTTCATCTCAGGGGAATCTTGTGAGAAGGGAGGGCCCACCTTCTTCACAAGATTCACCCGTTAGTTTTAGAGTGTGTTAGTACAATTTCTGTTTATGCTTTGATTAACTTTTGTCTGCTGAAACACTACTTTTAATGAATTCTTCTTTGCTGAAACACTACTGACTCTGTCTTGTTAAAGAACTTTAGTTTATTTTCACGAAGTTTCTAATCCTTTTTAGAAGCAATCTTGTGTGATGATTCTCTGCAAGTGTGTTAGCCAGAGACTGGGTTAAGGATTCCTGCTCAGAAAGGAAGGGATAAGACGATCTTGTTCTCTGTAGATTTCAATTACTTCTGCAAGCGTGTTAGCCAGAGACTGGGTTAAGGGTTCCTACTTAGAAAGGAAGGGATCAGACGATCCTATTCTTTGTAGATTTCAATTACTTCTGCAAGTGTGTTAGCCAGAGACTGGGTTAAGGATTCCTTCTCAGAAAGGAAGGGGTCAGACGATCCTGTTCTCTGTAGATTTCAATTATCTTTGCAAGTGTGTTAGCCAGAGACTAGGTTAAGGGTTCCTGCTCAGAAAGAAAGGGATCAGACGATCTTGTTCTCTGTAGATTTCATTTATCTCTGCAAGTGTGTTAGCCAGAGACTGGGTTAAGGGTTCCTGCTCAGAAAGGAAGGGATCAGAGGATCCTGTTCTCTATAGATTTCAGTCATTTTTCATAAGTGTGCTAATCAGAAGTAGGGCTTAAGGTTCCTGCTTAGAAAGGAAGGAATTAGATGGCTCTGTTCTCTACTAGATAGAGTTAGCTTTCTCCACATTGCTATTTCCATGAAAGTGTGTTAATAAGAAATAAGGTACTGAAGTTTCTATTTGAGAGTAAGGGTCCTGTTCTCTGGTTACAAAACAATTATTCTTTCCTGTTGCAATTGTTATTTTAATGTAATCCAGGATTCTTTAGATTAATCTTTAAAGATCTGCAATAGGTAGGTTGCTTTCCTGTAATTCAAGTCAGAACTTTAGTTCATTCAAGGAAAGTGTGATTAATATAGTTCCTTTAACTACAACTCTAAGTTGCTTTTGGAATTGAGCATATATAGTGCGTGGTTATCTTTGAAATAACAGACTTCCCTGGGTTGATAATTTATGTAGCACTTGATTGTTTGAGTTAATTAAGCAATTATAGTGACCAACAACGGGTAGAGGAAATTTTCAAGAAATGTGCAAGGGGAAGACTGTTGAGAGAAATCCCCCTGTGGATTAAGGATTTATTGACAGAGGAGGGGATGTTGAGTATGTCCCCAACTAATATGGAAATGTAAACACCCTCACTTGGGGTGGGCGAGACGGGGTGAGATTCATGGCATGAGAAAGGGGAAGGGTTCTTTGACAAATGGGGGGGAAACAATAAGAAATGGATTCGAGATATGAGTGAGACTTGAAGAGAGCCGCCATAGTTGAGAAAGGGTGGCACAACAAGATCAATAAAGCCGCAAGACAGTATGAAAATTTGAGGAAAGGAGGATCGGGAGAAATCGAGGAAAGATAAATGGAAGAACTGCAGAGGATGAGAAGATAGGAATGACTGGCCAGTCAAAGATTAAAGGAGAGAGAAGCAAAGAGAGCAATAAGTCCCCAGGAGGCAGGATGAGAAGGAGAAAGCATGGATGTAAGAGAGGAGGAAGCCAACATGAATCTTAGAGGAGAAAGATAAGATTCAACCCCGATAACAACAGAGATCAGGGATTCAATCGAAGAGATCATCCCAGTGGAAGCTAACGAGACCCCCCAGATCAAAGAAAACCACCCCAAAGCTAGTGGCACCAGCTCCGAATCACCCATAGCCCAAGTTCCTTATATAAAATAAGTATGTTCGACACTACCTTTTCATGCAAGTTCTGTTCCAGTACAATTAGATAACCAGTCACAACCAGGAAGTGTGAGTACAAGGAGGATATTGGGATCACCTGGTAGATCGAAAGCAAGACCATTAGGGTTCATATTGATATGAACAACAAGATCAACAATCACCAGCCATGCGGGAGGTTCGATTGCCCGATACCCAGAATTTTTGGGTAAGGGAGACGAAGATGTTGAACAACACTGGTTCTTGTGTGAAGCAATCTGGAGATGAAGAGGGACTCTGTATGCAAATAAGCTGGTTGATTTCTAGAATACCTTGAGAGGTCACGCTCTCAAGTGGTACATGAAGATCATTGAACTAGGAGTGCCAGGTACGCAAGGTCAAGTGTTCACACTTGACCAGGTATGGACAAGGTTCATAACAGAGTTCAAACTGCCTCAGTTAGAACAATAGGCTCTGTCTGAGTTGCGCGAGATCCAGCAGAGGGAAGGCGAATTAGCCTGGGAGTACAACCAAAAGTTCAAATATGCCATAGGGAGGTTGGCACATCCAATCCATGAAGAACATCAAATGGAGTGGTACATTCAGGGACTGCTACCCCTGACTTGGATTTCTCTAACGCAACATCAAATAGCCACGTTAACAGACACCTTGGAAGAATCTATGAAGATTGAAGCCATGGCGGGATACCCTAGGAGTTTGAGAGTAACTCGACCCCCAGTAGATGCGAATTTAGCGTAGCTACAAGGGAAGATATCGACACTTACAAAAAATATTTAGGAGCTAACGATACCTAGACCAGGACGACCACAGGTTTGGTGCACGAGATGCTATATGGAAGGTCATTTGGTGACCGAATTTCCATGAATGAGGGGAATGGGACCTCCTTAGAACTTGATGGTAACCCCAACAGGACCTACAGGAGGATTTGTGCAAGTATCGATGAACCCACCATTCCATCAACCCACTCCATATCATGCTTTCCCAGGAGGCCAAGTAGCACCAACAACAAAATATTGTGAGATCTGCTGAATCCACGGGCATGGACCAAGATAGTTCCCCATCATGTAGAAATATTCGACAATACCAAAATAGTACACTGTGATTTCTGCGCATCCACCACACATACTAACAATCAATGTAGAGCGTTGGACGCTCTTGCGGACAGGCTAGACTGAACAACATTCAGGGTAAATGAAAACCATCAGGGACCAGGACGAGGTCAAGGAGGTGGAGCTGGAGGATATTTTAGAGGAGGAAGAACTAGAGGAAGAGTACCAAGCAGGTGTCACAAATGTGATGAACAGGGTCACTTGGCTAGAGATTTCCCTCATCTAAGGCGACCATGGTACTCTCACTATAGAACCAATAGACATGCAACTGAATACTGCCCAGAGCTAATTGCAAAGTGGGAAGATAGAGTACAACAAAGAGGAACTAAACTTATTAGTTCAGAGATCAAGAGGATTTCTAAGGGACAATTTCCAAACCTTAATATCGTTACTCGAGGAGGAGCAAAGACAGAAGTTGATGTTGATACTCTACCTCAGATTCAGAAAGAAACACCTAAAGAATATAGGTACGACCCCCTAAAGAAAAAATTATTCTTTAAATATGCCATAGAATTATTCCAAAATATTCCTAATCATGAAATGCAAGAGAATCCCCCTCAGCTGATTGTATACCCTAAGGTGGCACAAGTCCCTGATTCATCCCCTGCACCCAAAAACCATCTAGGTATACCAAGACAACTTGAGCAACCTCAAAACATAGTTGACCTCTGGTTTCAATTATTCTCTGACATTCTGGGGAATGATCAACTGACAGAGAAGTTGTGCAATGCACTGTACCTAG
The DNA here is from genome assembly GCA_009831015.1 of Picea engelmannii. Taxonomy (NCBI): domain Eukaryota; kingdom Viridiplantae; phylum Streptophyta; class Pinopsida; order Pinales; family Pinaceae; genus Picea; species Picea engelmannii. Next base: position 133,773 of record ML781499.1, read on the forward strand.
TCTTAGGGAATGAAGAAACCTCAGAAGCAAGGATTTGGGATAAACTTCCTGAGAAGAGTACTCAGAGAGTCCAATGACGAAAAGTAAGAACCGAAAAAGAATTCTGACTGGTAGCCTAGTTAGATGACTTCGAAATTAAGGAAATCATGTTGGACCTAGGGTCATATGTGAACATTCTACCCAAGAAGACCTGGGAAGCGTTAGGCAAACTGAAACTAACATATTCCCCAATTCAGTTAAAATGGAAAACCAATATTGTATATTTCCCATAGGAATACTGGAGAACATGGAAATCTATGTCGCAGGAGTAAAAGCAATGGTTGAATTTGAATTCATTGAGATCATGGGAGACAAGGACCCCTACCCTGTGCTACTTGGCATCGATTGGGCCTACTAAAATTATGCAGTAATTAACTTAAAGAAAGATACCATGAATTTTGAAGTTGAGGGAATCAAGGTAGTTCAACCTTTGGATCCATATGTAGGACCCAGGTACACAGAACCAACAGACAATAATATGGAAGGAGAAGACCTAGACTAGTTGTACACTGTAACAACTGGGACAAGAAATGATTATATAAACTCCACTACGGATGGATCAGTAAGTTGGAAAAGTATACAGTCAGCAGATGATTCATAATTGGATTTTGATATTTGGAAACAAGGTTTGCATGAAATATTCTCAAGAATATGCGCAACTATTAGAATGACTAGATGGGTTGGGACCAAAGTCATAGAACACCCAGTATATGATGGCACCTCAGATCTAGACAATTTTTTTCAGAATATGGAAGAATCTGTGGGAGGAGATCAAATAATCTCGGTACTAGATATAGATTTCTAGAACACCCCCACCAGATGGTGGGCTACTCATAAATCCACAATCATAACTTGGGATGAGGTGAAGCAAGCTCTCAAGTACAGGTTCTGGAATAGGGAGCAGTTAGAATCAGAAATGCAGATGGATCTCCACGTTGTGCAACTATTCAGTGGAGAATTGGACCCTAGGATACACATTAAATAGTGCATGGCACAATGGTAGGATGTGGAGATACTCTCTCACTTCTGGTTTCAGGTATTTCCTCATTCTCTAGGCCCAATCCTGAAAGCTTGGTTTTTACATGAGGAAACCAGAAGACAGACCAACAACTGGCAAAAACTGGCAGCTCAATTTTGCAAGGACTTTTCATTCACAAGTAAGTGCCCTAAACTCGAACCAGCTCTGCAAAAGATTCAATAACTTCTGTTTACATCCAATAGAAAAAAAATATCAAACCTTGTAGTGTGTCCCAAGCATACCCAAGAGCTTCAAACTAAATACCACTTACCCTTGATGGACAAGCTTGTAGAATTCTACCAGATTACCAAGGACTTAGAAAGTCTAGATGAACTAGAAGGATTGAGAAACCTAGCCATCAAAAAGACAGAGGGGAGTAGAGAAATCCAAAACACCATACCTAGCCAGACCGATAGTTCCTATAATCACCCATTAAAATTGAAGAGACTCAATATATGGACCAAAGAGCAACACAAGATAGCCATGGTGGGAGATTATTGGGATGAGAAAACCAGTCAGGAAATACAAAGTTTACTACGGGAATATGAAGATTTGTTCCCAAAGACTTTTTCAAAATTGAAGGGAATCAAAGGAGCTATGGGAGAAATGAAGATTGAGTTAAAACTAGGATCCAAGCTTGTCAGACATAGGCCATACTGTCCTAACACAAGAGTAAAAGAGAAAGTCAAGAAGGAGATTGATAAGATGTTAGAAGCAGGTCTCATTTTTCCAGTAGAAGAAGAATAATGGGTCAACCCGATAGTCATTCAAAGCAAGAAATACATTGAGGATATTAGAGTCTGTGTGGAATACAGAAGCCTCAACTCTGCTTGTGTGCATGACCCTTTCCCAACACCCTTTATCGATGAGGTCCTAGAACAGGTTGCGGGGAAGGAAGCATACTCATTTATAGATGGATTTTCAGGATACCATCAAGTTAGGATTGCTGAAGAGAACAAGATAAAAACCACTTTCATTACCGAAAGGGGATATTTTTCATACAATGTGATTCCATTTGGTTTAAACAATGCCCCCACTGTTTTGTCTAGGATTGTGATAGAATCCTTTAGAGAGTTCATTCACAAGTTCATAGAAGTATATATGGATGATTGGACAATATATAGCCTACTTAAGGACCATGTAGCACTGCTAAGGATAATGTTTGATAGATGCTGAGAGTTATAGATCTCATTAAACCTCAGGAAATGTATCTTCTGTATGCCACATGGAAATTTTTTGGGCCACATAGTCTACCGAGAAGGATTATTGGTAGACCCAGCTAAAGTTGCGGTCATTGTGAATATTTCACCACCTATGAGTGCTAAACAACTATGCTTTACACTTGGACACAAAGGTTACTATCACAGGTTCATCCAAAGATATGCCAACATTACTGCACCTCTGGAAAACCTCTTGAGAAAGGCTGAAACGTTCCAATGGACTCCCGAATGTGATAAAGTATTTGTGACACTTAGGGAGAATCTCATTACAACACCGATTCTGATATTCTCAAACTGGGATAAGGAATTTCACGTCCATGTGGATGCTTCAGGAATTGCCTTAGGTGCTATCTTAATGCAACCTGGAGATGGAGCTATGGATCACCCTATCTACTTTGCATGTCGGAAGCTATCGCAAGTAGAGCGCAACTACACAATGACATAACGAGAAGTATTAGCCATGATCTACACTTTACAGAAATTTAGACATTATCTATTAGGGTCTCATTTCAAATTCTTTACTGATCATTCAACATTAAAATACCTAGTTAACAAACCTATGTTGGAAGGGAGAATTTGTAGATGGTTGTTGTTATTTCAGGAATTTTCCTTTGAAGTCATCATCAAGATAGGACAATGCAACATTGGACCTGACCATCTACCCAGACTAGAGTCAGTAGAAAGTGGCGGAGCAGCGGTTGACCAACTCCCAGATGTAGATTTGTTCAGGATCGAGGCCATACTAGAATATATGGAGGACATACCAATCTTTTTCAGTACAGGGGCCTATCCTGAAACATATTCCGCAACCTATAAACACCATATGGTTGTCAGAGAAGTAGATTATCAGCTGATTGTCGAGAAATTGTATAAAATAGGACTAAGCAACATCCTCAGATGATGTGTCCTAGATCATGAAAGGCAGGATATACTTTGGGAATTCCATGGTGGAATTGCAGGAGGACATGTAGGAGGAAAGGCAACAACACAAAAATTTCTACAGGTAGGACTGTGGTGGGCAACACTTTTCAAATATGCAAAATAATACTCCATATTGTGTGATGGTTTTCAAAGAGTGGGCAAGCCGTCACACCGATATTAACTTCCATTACAACCCGTTAGAGTGCTACAGGCATTTGAGAAATGGGTCATTGACTTCATTGGGACAATCAACCCCACAACTAAACATTTGAAGGAAATGTACATCATTACCGCAACTAAATACCTTAGTCGTTGGGCAGAAGCAACAACAGTATAGGACTATTCGACAGATACTATTGCCAGGTTCATTTTTGAAAATATCATTACTCGCTTCGGATGTCCCAGGAGCCTAACCAACGATCAGGGAACTCATTTCATTAGCAACACTATAGCAACACTTACAACATAATTTATGATTCAACATCACAAGAGCAGTCCATACCACCCATAGGCGAATGGAACAGTCAAATACTTCAACAAAATCCTGGAAAAGGGACTAACAAAGGTTTGTTGCACAAACTGAGAGGACTGGGATGATAGAGTTCCAGCGGTACTGTGGGCCTACAGGAAAACCACGAAGAAAATCCACAAATACACACCGTTCTATCTTGTTTACGGAAAAGAGGCAGTGGTGCCCACATAATTCATCACTTCAAGTCTGTATATTGCACAAGCCACATGTATGACAAATGAAGAATCAGTGGCGCAGAGACTTGCAGAGGTACAAGAACTTGAAGAAACCATATTTCTAGTAGAATTCCATCAATCGGTTGAAAAGGCAAGATAAAAATCTTGGCATGACCGACACATTAAGACCAAGGTATTTACACAAGGGGACAAGGTGTTACTCTACGACAGCCGACACTGGAAGCTTCCTAGCAAGCTGCATATGCATAGATTGTGTTATAACCCTAATTTGCACTAGACATGCATACCTAGCATCAGGCCATCTCATTTTCCATTTTTTCCAATACACTACTAAACAACTCTTCTTAAAAACACCCTTTTTGAAGGCACACGCACCCTGCTCCACTACTGCATGTGTGTATATGCTAGCTGACCCACTACAACCCATGTATACCTACAAAAGAATGAAAAATAGAAAGTTACAAATGAAATACAAATTTCTGGGTAGGTTTCCTAAAACTGTTTGATCACCTACATCCAGTCATTCAACCAAATACCTATCCCTTTTCAGCCTATAAAAGAAGGGGTAGGGGTCCCATTTGGGAGGAAGAAAATAATTGTAAAGAAACTCTACCTGATTTTGCATTCCCTTTGCCCCAACCTTTTGCAACCATTGTGTGAAGAGAATCATATACAAAAGTAGTTGGAGCACAGTTGAAGAGGAGCCCAGGACCAGATTCAAGGAGTAGTGGCTGATCTCACTATTGTAAGGTTCTCTTGTGATATTAATAAAAATAAGTACTTTTCCCATCCAGCCATATGAGGTTTTTTAATGTGTAATATTGATTATATTTTGATAAAATCTCTAACCCATTAGTTCATAGATCATATGCACGTTTGGAGTTCTTTGTTTGTCTGTTCATGAATGCAGGTCATATTTGGGAGGAGATTTGCAGTTAAGGAGCGACTGAACGTTAAAGGATCGACATCAAACACAAAAACTAAGGTACAATAACTTGATCTTTTAACCTTATATTTACATATGAATAATGGAGTTTATGATTGGGATGATGGTAAGAAGTAGGAGACTTTAGGTCATTTGTATGCATTACAAAACCCTTAATGCTAGCCTGTAGGGGGATTTCCCACCCACAAAAAAATCGGCGACCGTACTGGGGAAATATCTAGGGTTTTGGGGGATACGTTTTGGGTGTTTTAAATTGGTTTTATTAAATTTTTTTCTGAGTTTCTGGAAGAGTCTGTTAGGGTCCTAACCCGCACATAGGTAGATCAATATATTTGGATGTAATAAAGGTCAATATTAATAAGGCCTTTCAATAAAATAGAATAAGGCGGATGCAAGAAGACCTAATAGAAGCTTCCCCTTCTAGAAGGATCTTCCTCTAGATGCTTATCTTGATAGACATATTTATTATAAATAAGGGTCAAGGGTATGAAAACCCTAGCTTGGAGATTATTGTAAAAGAGTGCTGCTCGACTGGAGGTTGCCCCCTCGAAGAGGCCTGTGAACATTGCTTTATGAATCAAAGTGTTATTTCTGTTGTTGTTCTTACATCATTATTGTGTTATCGTGGAGATTATGCTGGTTGTATTATTTTTATTCTACCATTTCTAGCATTTTATTTCTATTCTACATATTTATTATATCTGGTATCTTGCAAGTGGTATCAGAGAACTTTCCTTGGCAGAAATTGTGGGAATTTTTTTTCAGGGTAGAGACGTATTCCGATGTCTTTAAGCCACATAGATCTATCATTATGCGCATAAACCCACAGTTGAGGGATTCATACACGCAGGAAATACATTTGGTTCTTAAGCGCACATCTGTTGACCACCCTTGTAACCCCTGTTGGTACCCCTTCGAGCGGTAGTGCATCAGACAACACCTATGTATCGATCAGCCTAGATTTCCTGAAGCCCTCTTTAGATAAACCTATTGGTCGCTAGAATTCTATAGTGTCACCAAGAAAAACACTCGAGAAGATACTCTCTAGTACCTGGGTAGTCGGGTAGTATGGCTAAGGGTACGGTCTATCCTCCTTAGTTAGTGCCCTGAGATATTGGGCCGAGTACTACTATTGGACCCCACATGTATATCAGAGAGCTATAGCATAGGGAAAATCCTTGTCTATAGAACCCTTGAATACCTAACCCTTGGGGGATAGAAACATAAACAAATTAAAACAGACCAGATCTATTTCCATGCAATTGTGTTCGGGTTGCCAAGTAAATACACATTTCTTTCTGGTTAAGCATTTGGGGTTTTCATCACTGCAATATTCTTCAGACCAGAGTATAACTCTGCATGATCTAAAAATGAAGAAGACTTGAAAAACTTGAATAATTATTGCAAGTTAAATGTTATGTTTTTAAAGCAACAGGATCAATTTGCAACACATAAATTAAGGATTACTTATGCAAAATACACATAGACAACAGCATAAACATTGAACATAATCACATGTGCACAATAATTGATAAAGGAGTTCACCCCTCTTCTGGGCTACATCTCCTAGTCCAGCTTCCAATGGATCATTATTATTAATTGCTAAAAAATTTCTCAAAAACATGTCTTACAATGCTCAAACTGACAAACCGACTGCTCCAATGGCTTCCCAGTGTCCCAAAACCCTTGTCTGGGCTCTTTCGGCACCTCAATCGGTCGAAAAATGAAGAAGTTAGGCCTCCTGGAAGTCTCCCTCTTCAAGCTTGTTGTCTCTGGTTCTACAATTCACACCCTCCTTGAACAAACTTAGCTCACACACTCTTTTAAGCGTAAAAACCCAGCACCGGGTGCAACCACGCCAACAGTGCAAACCGTAGGACGGTTAAGGCACCTCTAGCCCCTAACCGCCTCAGCACCTAGGCATATGGCCATGTGACCATGCGCTGGGCAAAATGGTGGTTAAACCATTTGAAAACCGTGCAACTTCTATTTTGGGTCCCGCACCAACATTTAACACATGGTTACATAGAACCACGGGTCATGGTTTCAAACCCCACGCATACACATGATAGATATATAAAATACATTTCAATGCAATGCATTTCAATACAATGCAATACAATGCAATTGCGCACGCGCCAAACGGTCAGGATATATGTTATATGTTGGGTCATATGTAATACAAAACGACCATGGGTCAGGGCTTAGCCCTGGCCCGACCCCCCGCCTGATATACAACACATCAAACATAAATAGAATGTTTCCCGTAATGATAACAAGGAACAAACAGTGGTGTAATGGCTAGCGAAGGTTCGCAAAGGCGTTAGTTTAGGGGGAGGTCCGGGGGTAGAACCCCATGGACTCCCAATACAATTTTATAGAACCAAATAAACAATAATGAGGGGGACATGTGGCACCCAGTGATTGGGCCATGTGTCCTCATATTACTTTCCACCAATCGGACACGTGTCTCCACCTGATTCACCAGCAACGAAGCAATAAACAATTGCCACATCATCACCATACGACCTGTATGGTCCTGCCACGTCACCGTACGGACTGTACAGATAGGTACAGTCAGCATAAAAAAATTTTGCCTGTTTGGTTTGGCGGACAGATCACGATATCTCCTCCATATGGACTCTGTTTGAGAAAGTAAATATACCGTCAGAATTAGGAAGACGAGACGGATGCAATGGCACTATTTTCATCGCATTCCGAGCACTTTGAAAATTGAGCAAAATTTGATCCCCTGATAACACCTCCCCATTGGGAAGCTTTTGGACCACCAAAAGACTATCTCAGCCTATGTGAAGATGAGGGTATAGTTCCCTCACCCTTCCAACCTCAATCCACTTGGCCTTGCTTGGATTCGTCCCTTTCAGACCAACTCGCAAATACTCCAAATTTCCTCGCTTCGAAGTTCGCATTCTCCTGTCAAGTATGGTGTCTTCCTGCAGTTCTGTTAGATACTCTGGAGAAAAATCATCTATGGAAGGAATTTGAACATGCTCTCCTTGATCCTCAATCAACGGAGGCTCATACAACTTCAAATTCTCAACATTAACAACTGCATACATCTGCATATATGGAGGCAAATCTAGACGAAAAGCATTATTACCAATCTTGTCGACAATCTTGAAGGGACCATATCGAATTGGTTTCAACTTTTTACCTTCTCCTTTAAGCCTCTCCTTGCTGATGTAAAGCCACACTTCATCACCAACTTCGAAACTGTGATCAACACGATGCTTGTCATGTCTCGCTTTGTACTTAGCATGACTCTTTTCCAACTGCTCTTGCACCACCTGATGTGTCGACTAAATTTTTTCAATGAAATTCTCTGCCCGATCAATATCATACTTCCCATCAATAGTAATATCTTTCCCAAAGATAAAATCTAAAGGCGACTTGGGAAAATAGCCAAAACATGCCTCAAATGGAGACGTTTGAGTCGAAGAGTGCTTAGCTCGATTGTACGCATGCTGAACGTAGTGTAAATGTTCATCCCAAAGCTTAGGATGCTTGCTGCAATAAGAACGAAGAAGATGTACCACTGTACGATTCACCACCTCTATCTGACCATCTATCTGCGGATGAAAAGCTGTGCTCTTTTTAAGCTTGGTGTCCATGAGTGCCCACAAACTCGACCAAAAACTTCCAACAAATCGAGAATCCTGATCAGAAATAATGGACTTGGGCAAACCAAAATGCACCCAAACATTTTGAAAG
>ML781499.1:144502-162163 GCA_009831015.1 Picea engelmannii
TCATCAACAAAATTGGCAGTTATAGCGAACCTAAGTTTACACTTCCTGGTTACTTGTAACTTAGCATTATCACATATCCAACCAAGAGGGTATGGATTAGGATGTGAACTTGTTTCCAACTTAAGTTTCTTAACAGTCTCTTCTGAAATAAGATTTGCTTGTGACCCTGAATCAAATAACGTGTCTATCTTAGTATGTTTTGAAATAACCCTTATGTGAAAAAGTTCAATTCTCATTTTCTCTTGTTGAGTTACATCGACATTAGCATTACTTGAAGAGCTAGTGCTAGCAACATAATTATTACCTTGGTAACCCATGGCTGCGATCTTCGTCTCATCACCAGAATCTGAACCCAAGTCTTGTAAAGTAGTCGCAACAGTCTTTGACTTCTCTTTCCCGTTGTTGCCAAACTTTCTGGGTCTGCGTTCAAGATGAAGCTTCCAACAGTGGTCTTCATCATGGCCATCCTTTGAACAATGTTTACATGTGAGATTTTCTCCTTCCTTCTTCACAGCAACATTCTTCCTGCCATTGCCTTTGAATTTCTTCTTCCCTTTGTCTCCCTGGATGTATGTCTTCTTGAAACCTTCATGAGTATCATTCTTTCCCCTTGCTTCCAAATGAGTATCCTGTACACAAACTTCATCTAGATTCGTGGGATTAAACATAAGTATAGTATGCCTCAAATAACTATGCAAAGCACCGATATATTTGAGCAATGTTTCCTGTGAAGACAAATAAACTCCCAAAACCAAAGCTCTTCTCCTAAACTCATGAGTAAAACTTTGTACATTCTGTCCTTTTGCTTGTCTAAAATTCTGCCATTCCATGGTTGCCTTTTGTTTATAAGCTAATGGATAAATTTTTTTTTAATTGCTATTATGAAATCATTCCAAGAAAGCAAAAATTTTCCATTCTTTTTCATTTCTTCCTGTGTCTTAGATTCCCACCAAATAAGTGTTGAACCATCTAATCTTAATGAAGCTAACTGAATTTTGATTTCATCATCTTGAATCTTTTGTATTCTAGAATAGACTTCAATTTGGCGTATCCAGTTATCTAACTTTTCAGCGTTAACTTCTCCATTATAAAGTGGCAACTCAAATTTTATATCAATCTTTAATGAAGGAATTTGCGAAGGAGTTTTACCATGCCCATTTGGAAGATGTTTCGAACTAGTAGAAGAAGAAGAATAAGAAGAAGAAGATGATGGAGGAGGAGAGGGTGGTGGAGAAGCACCATTCCCTCCATCTCTGTTTGGAGTCTTGTCGCCACCGCCTCCCTTATGCATTGAAGGGTTAGAGCCTTCACCCTACGATATCATGTTTCATTCCATCATGACCTTCATCATATCTCTCAACTATATGATAGTCTACCTGAAGTCTTCTTCTTCATTTGGAACACGTTCATGATCTTCTGCATGAGCCATGCTTGGTGAATGTCTCTCTGCAACTTGCGGTGAATGAAACTGCTTCCTCCTTGTCGAATAAGAACTTGGCTCCACAAGTTGACCTTCTCCTCTTGTGAGTTTCAACCTTGTGATCATCAGAAACAAAACTTACAAACAATCAAGTCTTCAAAACCAGTGCTCTGATACCAACTTGATCTAAAAATGAAGAAGACTTGAAAAACTTGAATACTTATTGCAAGTTAAATGTTATGTGTTTAAAGAAACAAGATCAATTTGCAACAGATAAATTAAGGATTACTTATGCAAAATACACATAGATAGCAGCATAAACATTGAACATAATCACATGTGGACAACAATTGATAAAGGAGTTCACCCCTCTTCTGGGCTACATCTCCTGGTCCAACTTCCAATGGATCATTATTATTAATTTCTCAAAAAGTTCTCAAAAAAATGTCTTACAATGCTCAAACTAACAAACCAACTGCTCCAATGGCTTCCCAGCATCCCAAAACCCCTGTCTGGGCTCTTTCGGCACCTCAATCGGTCAAAAAATGAAGAAGTTAGGCCTCTTGGAAGTCTCCCTCTTCAAGCTTGTTGTCTCTGGTTCTACAATTCGCACCCTCCTTGAACAAACCTAGCTCACACGCTCTTTTAAGCGTAAAAACCCAACACCGGGCGTAACCATGCCAACGGTGCAAACCGTAGGACAGTTAAGGCACCTCCAGCCCCTAACCGCCTCAGCACCTGGGCATATGGCCATGTGACCTTGCGCTGGGAAAAATGGTGGTTAAACCATTTGAAAACCGTGCAACTTCTGTTTTGGGTCCCGCACCAACATTTAACACACGGTTACATAGAACCACGGGTCGTGGTTTCAAACCCCACACATACACATGATATATATATATAATACATTGCAGTGCAATGCATTGCAATACAATGCAATACAATGCAATTGCGTGCGCGCCAAACGGTCGGGCTATATTTTATATGTTGGGTCATATGTAATACAAAATGACCATGGGTCGGGGCTTAGCCCCGGTCCGACCCCCCAACCCGATATACAACACATCAAACATAAATAGAATGTTTCCCGTAATGATAGCAAGGAACAAACGGTGGTGTAATGGCTAGCGAAGGTTCGCAAAGGCGTTAGTTTGGGGGGAGGTCCGGGGGTCGAACCCCACGGACTCCCAATACAATTTTATAGAACCAAATAAACAATAATGAGGGGGACATGTGGCACCCAGTGATTGGGCCACGTGTCCTCATATTACTTGCCACCAACCAGACACGTGTCTCCACCTGATTCGCCAGCAACCAAGAAATAAACAACTACCACGTCATCACCATACAGCCTGTACGGTCCTACCACGTCACCGTATGGATTGTACGGACTGTACGAACAAGTACAGTCAGCATCCAAAAATTTTGCCTGTTTGGCTTGGTGGACAGATCGCGATATCTCCTCCATACGGACTCCGTTTGAGAAAGTAAATATACCACCGGAATCAGGAAGACGAGACAGACGAAATGGCACTATTTTCGTCACATTCCGAGCACTTTGAAAATTGAGCAAAATTTGATCCCCTAATCACCACAGGTGTTAAAAAAAAAAAAAAAAATTGGAAAAATTTTCACCATTATTTGAGACCTATTCCATTGGATTCATCTCTTCGCCCTTATCACATTCATCCATATCATTTTTCGGAGAATTTTTTGACCCCACCTGCCCCTTTTCAGTTCACCCATCCTCATGGCCCATACTTGTAGCCAAGATTTAGAAACTCGCTTCAACACCTTGCAATTTGGTTTCCTCAAGACCCAAAAAGAAGTGAAACAAGTTAGTGCTACTATTGCCTCCATTTATTCATCCATCAATACAACGATAAATACAACCATGCAGTCCTCAATGGAGTAAGTCAAACAAGAACTGACCACCCAACTTGAATCTGTCTTTGCATCACTCTGCACCAAACTGAAGATCCCTACAGATGACCCTTTCTCTGAAGCACCTCCAAATACCGAAGGCGAACATTTCTCCCATTCCCATACCTTTCAGCCCCATCACTTTCTACGTGACCTACGCCTTCCGCAGGTGGATGTGACCAAATTTGATGGCTCAGACCCCACTGGTTGGGTCACCCAAATGGAACATTATTTCTCTTTATATGGCATCACAAATGACTTGGCCAAACTCCGATATGGTGTTCTCCATCTAGATCAAGAATGTTGGCAATGGTGGCAATGGAGAAAAACTTCCCGTCAAGGGTATATTGCTTGGACCCAATTTGTGACTGAGCTTTATGAACACTTTGACATGGACACCAACCATTTTGGCCGTTTGACAAAGTTGAAACAATCCAGAACAGTAGAAGACTTCATAGCTTCCTTTGAGTGCCTGGCTTTTCGAACAGAGGGCATGACTGATACTTTCTTTCGAGAGTGTTTTATCAATGGCCTCAAGGAGGAGATTTGGGCCCATGTCCTCATGGCTCGACCCTCAAGTTGGGTGGAGGCTACTAAAAGAGCTAAAGAAGCACAATAGGTTGTATCCTCTCAAAATTGAAAACCCTCATTTATCCCTTGCCCTAAATCCATCACTCCCACTACTCCCCCCGCCCCATTAAAGATCCAAAAATTGACTAGGGCTGAAATGCCTGAATGCTAACTCAAAGGCCTTTGTTATAATTGTGATGACAAATATTTCCCGGGCCACACGTGTAAAGAACAAAAACTTTTTATGGCCATCTTTGAGGATATTTCGGAAGAGGATGTTGAAACTCCCCTTGTGTCCGAGTCATCTGAAATCACTGACATAACCCCTCCCTCAGACCCTCCCAAAGTAGTACCCATCATTTCCCTCAATTCTCTCACTAGATTCTCTGCTCCCCAAACCCTCAAGTTAATCGGTTACATCAAGCATCAGAAGGTCATCATTTTGGTTGATAGTGGAAGCACCCATAATTTTATTCATCGCCACATTGCCCAAGAAACTCATTGCTACATCCATGCTGTCAACAATTTCCAAATCATGATTGCCAATGGTGGTTCCATGAAATGTGGAGGGCGTTGTGAAAATGTGTGTTTCCAAATCAGTGACTACCACCTAAAATCCCATATGTTTGCTATCGACATGGGTGGTTGCGACATTGTGCTGGGTGTAGACTAGCTAAGAACTTTGGGTCCCATTCTCATGGATTTTAAGGCATTAACCATGCAATTCGACTAGGAAGGCCACCAATATAAATTCCAAGTTATCACTAATGGTTCACCTGAGGTCATTAGTTCCCATCGCATGGAAAAGATTCTCAAAAAAGGTCATTCTGGTGTCATTTCCCAACTCCATGCCATACAAGCAACAGAGACACCCCTAATGCTGTATGACCTCCAAGCCCTCCTTTCTAAACATCAAATGGTATTTTCCACTCCCCAAGGCCTCCCTCCTTCCCGTGGTGTTCATGATCACTCCATTCCCCTTGTACCTGGAAGCCTTCCTCCTAATATCCATCCATATCGCCACCCCTTTTCACAAAAAAATGAAATTGAGAAAATGGTCTAGAAACTCCTTAATGCAGGCATTATATTACCTAGTACAAGCCCTTACTCTTCTCCTGTATTCATGGTCCTGAAGAAAGAAGGTTCTTGGAGAATGTGTCCTAACTTCCGTGCCCTCAACAAACTGACCATTACAGACAAATTTCCCATTCCTGTCATTGATGACCTCCTAGATGAATTGAGTGGTGCCCAATTCTTTACTAAACTTGATCTTTGCTTAGGCTATCACCAGATACATATGAAAGAGACAAACATTCCCAAGACGACCTTTCACACTCATGAGAGCCACTATGAGTTTTTGGTCATGCCCTTTGGCTTGTGTAATTCCCCCTCCACCTTCCAAAGCCTCATGAATCATGTCTTCCATCCCTTTCTCCGTCATTTTGTCTTCATTTTATTTGATGATATCCTCATCTATAGCAAAACCTGGACAAACCATCTTACTCATGTGGATCAAGTTCTCCATCTACTCTCTCAGCACCAACTTTTCCTGAAATAGTATAAATGTGCTTTTGGTGCCTCAAAAGTAGAATACTTGGGTCATCTGGTTGGCAAGGATGGCATCAGGGTGGATCTGAAAAAGATTGAAGCTATGCAAGACTGGCCGCACCCAAAGACTCTCAAAAGCTTGCGTGGATTTCTGGGCTTAATAGGGTATTATCGAAAGTTTGTTAAGAACTACGGAAAGATTGCAACACCTCTCACTGCTCTCCTCAAAAATAACTCTTTCACTTGGACTCTAGCCGTTGCTCAAGATTTTCAAACCTTGAAGATGACCATGTGCACCACTTCGGTTCTGGCCCTTCCTGTTTTCACAAATACCTTTGTGTTGGAATGTGATGCCTCAGGGAAAGGAATCGACACTGTCCTTATGTAAGAGGGTCGAGCTTTGGCCTTCACTAGCAAGCAATTGTCTGAAAGGAATCTAGGCAAACCCATTTATGAAGAGGAAATGTTGTCTATTCTGCACACTATTGATATGTGGCACCCTTCATGATCACTCCATTCCCATTGTACCCGATTAGCTCCAAGCTGTGTGCTAGGAATGGCTTCAAGATCCCAAAAGTTCACATCTGATCCAACAATTGCAGACCAAGGCTCCGGCTCCCCCAGGGTACTCTTGGCTCCAAGAAGAGCTTTAATACAAAGGCCATTTGTATTTAAGTAAACAATCAAAGCTTAAATCCATGGTACTTTTTGAGATTCATGCTACACCCACAACGAGGCACTCAGGGTTCACCAAAACATATGATAGGGTCAAACGTTCTTTTTTCTGGGATAGTATGAAACAGGACAACCGTAATTTTGTCGTTGAATGTGAGGTGTGTCAATGCAACAAGGGAGAAACAGTCAAATCTCTGGGCACACTACAACCGCTTTTGATTCCACCTACTATTTGGAAGGATATCTCTATGGAATTTATTACCAGCTTACCCAAATAGGGGAATAAATTAGTCATAATGGTGGTTGTGGATCGCCCTTCCAAGTATGCTCATTTCTGTGCTCTTCAACACCCATTTACTACATCCACGGGGGCTCAATTTTTCATGGACCAGGTCTTCAAGCTTCATGGCATGATGCACTCTATTGTTTTTGATCGTGACCCAACTTTCACAAGCAATTTTTGGCAATAACTGTTTAAGCTACAAGGCACCCAATTGCATCTCAGCACAGCTTATCATCCCCAGACTGATGTTCAAATGGAAGTTGTCAACAAGTGTTTGGAAACATATCTGAGGTGTTTTTCCTCTGAAAAACAACATCAGTGGGCTCAATGGTTACCCCTAGCCGAATGGTGGTACAACACTTCCTACCATACAACTACTCACATGACTCCTTTTGAAGTGGTATATGGACATAAGCCACCTTCAGTTTTCTCATACTTACCAGGTACCTCAAAGGTCCAGGCAGTTGACCAAACACTTACAGTTCGAGAGGATATTCTTTGTACCCTTAAAGAGAACTTGGTCATGGCACAGAATCGCATGAAGCAACAAGTAGATCAAGGTCACTTTGAACGTCAATTTGCAGAAGGGGATCAGGTGTTTCTACGACTACAACTATACAAGCAAACTTCCCTCAAGGCTGAGCATTGTTAGAATCTAGCACCCAAATTTTATGGTCCTTATACAGTTCTCAAGCATGTGGGACAAGTCACATATCAGTTAGCTCTACCCAGTCAGTCGAAGCTACATCCTGTTTTTCACGTTTCATGCTTAAAGAAGGTGATTGGAACTAGGTGCCAAATTCAAACCAACCTTCCAGAGTTAGTTGAAGAAGGATTCATTTGGCTACAACCAGAAGCAGTTTTGGACCATCGTGAGTGTCACCTGCATGAGAGAACCATCAAGGAAGTGCTAGTCCAATGGAAAGATACGACTCCAACAAATGCCACTTGGGAACCAACTACCATTCTGCAGCAGTTTCCACATCTCAAGCCTTGAGGACAAGATTGTTTTTAAAGGGGCGGACATGTTAGGGTCCTAACCCGCACATAGGTAGATCAATATATTCAGATGTGATAAAGGTCAATATTAATAAGGCCTTTCAATAAAATAGAATAAGGCGGATGGAAGAAGACCTAATAGAAGCTTTCACTTCTAGAAGGATCTTCCTCTCGATGCTTCTCTTGATAAACATATTTAGTATAAATAAGGGTCGAGGGTATGAAAACCCTAGCTTGGAGATTATTGTAACAGAGTGCTGCTCGACTGGAGGTTTCCCCCTCGAAGAGGCCCATGAACATTTCTTTTTGAATCAAAGTGCTATTTCTATTGTTGTTCTTACATCATTATTGTGTTATTATGGAGATTATGCTGGTTATATTACTGCTATTCTTCCATTTCTAGCATTTTATTTCTGTTTTGAATATTTATTATATCTGGTATCTTGCAGAGTTTGAGCTGGTAGGGATTCTGGTCTTCCATACCAGTACTCCCTGCTTTCTTTGCTTGACTTTTTTTTTTTTCTTTCTGAGAAGTCACAGAGATATACACGGCCTATACAAGGATTACACACATATACACATGCCCTACCTTCATACAGCCTGCATGCATACACTGGATGATGAAGTGTTATCTGCATGTTTGAGTTCAATTTTTTTTTTTTTTAAATAGAGGAAATCATCCCCTTCCCTGTTAGAAGTGATCCTTCTCAGGGGTTTTCTGGATCTAGTTATGGCCTCTGTTGTTGCAGTTTGTAGCCTAGGTATAACCTCAGATTAGCTTGTTTTTTAACAAAGTTTCCTTGCACCTTTTTCTGTCAAAGTAAGTTTCAGTGTCTTCAAGGGATTTTGGTTCTCAATACCAGTACTCCCTGCCAGTGCTTGATTTCTTGTTTTTCAAATTTTTGAGGAGTTGCAGAGGTGCACGTGACCTGTAGTGGGCCTGCACGTGTGCACATGCGCCCTGACCTTGCACAACCCACGTACATACATAGGTTGTTGAACTGTCAGTAGCGTATCTGTTGAGAATTTGTTTTTTAGAAGAGGCAATCATCTTCTTCCTTGTCAAGAGTCACACCTCTCAGGAATTTTCTTTATCTAGTCTTGGTCTTTGTCATAGCAGTCAATAGCTTAGGTTTGATTACATCATAGCTTTCTTTTTCATTAAAATTTTTCCTCTATTTTTTTGTAATAGAGTTTTTAGACAAGTTTGAGGGTCTGCGTCAAACAATTGTGTGTTATTATCAGTAACTCTTTTTGATTTGCGCTTAGGCCATAAGTCATTTCTTGGTATTTACCTGTCATCATTTTTCCTTTTTTTATTTTAAGAATTAAATAGTAAAAAAAAAAGTCTTTTATCTCTTGGTTTGGTTAAATAGTTGGTTGTTTGCATTAATCATAAGGAAAAAGATTGATTTTGTAAGTTATTGACTGATTGACTTAGGACAATAAGTAGCTCGTAGTTGAGTGAAATCTTGTTTTGATTTTTCTGTTGAAAGATCTTAGAATTTTTTTTTTGAAAAGTTGGGTAAAGAGTTTGAATGTGAAAAAATGAATTTGTGAAGAAGTAATTTGTTTCCATTTTCATTATATTCTCTTCTCTTTCGTCTCTGAAAAAAATCACTAGTTTCACTTTCATTCCCTTTGACTTAAGACAACCACTAAAAATAACGATTAATTAAAATCAACTAGACTTTATGTTTGTAGGGTCCATCAACTAGTCTAGGCTAGAGCCTTGATTTAGGATTGGAGAGGAAACTCTTCAAGGCTACAAAAACCAACGTAAGAGTCTGTACTAGGGAGTGCTAAAAGTCTAGTATCGTGAAAGTTATCCGAGACCCCCTCTAACATCGGGGATAAAAACGAGGTCGCGTGTGGAAAGGTAGTGGAGATAACCCCTCCAAAGCTGGACCAAGCATAGTGGGGAACGCATATACAAGGCTTATCTTGGGATTTCGTTGATCACATTTGCCATGGAGCTTCGTGGGTCTCAAATCCGTTCAAGGTCCTCAGTCATCTTTCAGACCACTTGATTTCAATACCCTTGATAGGTTTCAGGCTTGATACCCTGCTCATTGTGGTCCACCTGAATATCGACTGTACCCGCCTGGTGACTGTTTACGCGTTGGCAACCTAGTTGGCTATCATTCTAGTGACTTACACAGGTGACTGCGGGGGTATACCGTGGTACCTAGGACATACATCAGGCCATGCTTTGTAGAGTATACCTGGAGGGTGATTCCATATTCGAGTTTCACTTGCACCAGTAAGTTGCTCTAGTGTTGGTTGTTGTAACTATTCTTCCAACTAGCTAGTGACTGCTTGTTTATCTCATAGGAACTTTTTCTAGTGCGTGCTGGTTTTCAAATTATTATAGATAGTCCTAGCATGTCTTTGATCTTCTGAAACAGTGGAGGATCATGAGTTCCACTGGTCACAAAGGATTTTTGGCCTTCCACTGGTTGACCTCGACCCCCCCCCTCGCCACCACTAAGGTGAAAACTAGACCAACAAGGGTATTTTGAGACAACTGGGTTACATGAAACTATGCCCGTCCCATATTCGAGAGAAGAACATTTGATTCCAGAGGAGCCAACCATATCAGACCATGGAGTGAAATCTCTTGGTCTATACAAACCTCTGAACACTGATCTATCAACGCCCGTCGTTGTACAATTTTATCCTTACGAGTGCCTGATAGTGTCTCAAGAAGAAATGGAACCAAATGCTGCTACTTCTTCAGGGAATACTGATATTCCTTCCATGACTAACACTATAGGGGGTGTTCCACCTCCTAACCAACTGTCACTAGTCCAGGCCACTATTTTATCAACTACTTCTACCTCGGGCAGTGATCTGATTCCGTCTATGGCGGTGATCACTGCTTCGTTTACCCAAAATGCAACAAGCCATCTGTTCTCATATGGGATGCATGGCTTTGGTACAAGTACTGTACTTTCCTCCTCCACTCTACATACTTTAGGTCTAGGGGCAGGGAGTTCCAACGCTCCTCTGCACGAATCTCTGGGAGGAACTTCAACTTCCTTTATCACTTTCCATTACGGCGAGGGTCATATACCCCCATCGTCCCCTTCACTCAGTAGTGTTCAACAACACTCTTCCAGGCCAAACGTAAATTTTTTTGGAGCAGGTAGTCAAGCACTCCCTTCTTATAACATGCCGGTTGGTTCAACATAGTTCTCTTTGCTCAATGTGTTTGGTCACAACACTTTCTCGTCAGCTACCGTCTCAGCCAGGGGCAACCCCGATTATGAACATAAACATCCTATATAGGGTACTATTCTTGCACAGGGGGCACACTTAGGAATTCCTTCCTCACAAGGACCTTGGAATCCGTGGTAGGGACCAGTTCCCTTATCAAGGATGTCGACCGGGGGCAACCCTTTCCATACCCAGTGGAACCCTGGTCAAGGCTCAACACCTATGCTCATCAGATCGATAGGGGGAAACCCTTCCCAAAATCCTTGGAATGTGACGCAAGCCCAATCCTTTATGTCCTATTATGGGAATCATCCGATGATGCCTCAATAAGTGAAGAATCCATACGCTGGTCACGACCATGTTTATTATCAGAGTCCTGGCCCAAAACCTAAATTTTCTTGGCAACCTAGTGCCAGTCAAAATCTAGGCTCCTTTTTCCATGGTTACAATCCATTACCCAAACTACCCTTTCTAGCAACTCTGCACTTGCCAGACTTGACAAGGTTATTAAACAGCCCCATCTGTCACAATCAGAGTTGGCATCCTATGCTGACCAAGTTGCCTTCGAACATTCCAAAGTTCAAGGCCAAGCCTAATGAATATCCTGGTGATCACGTGACTACCTTCCACTTATGGTGCTCGTCCAACTCTTTGAGAGACGACTCTGTCAAGTTGCGATTGTTTCAACACACTCTCATAGGGAGTGCTGCAAAATGGTACATTGAGCTCGACCACTCATGATACTCTTCCTTTGGTGAATTGGCAATGGATTTCTTAAACCATTTCCAATTACCTGTGACATATGATGCCAGCACTGAATTTCTAACCAAATTCGTGCAGACAAAAGCAGACCATATCTTAGATCACATCCGATAATGGAGACACCAGAAGAGTTTAATAAAAGTGTCAGTCCCACCAACATTCCTGCTAGAGTGGTTCCTTAAGTCTTTGGTAGCCCAGTTATCTAATGATGTTGCAACATCCAAAGTATTTTCTGAGGAAGATGCAATAAGGAGAGCTCAACAACTAGAGCTAATTTACTCTTAGTCTGGTTTACTCTACGAGATTTTGCCAGATGCACCGAGGTCAATCCTTGACAAGACCAAAAAGAGGTATGGACCACATGCTGATGGAATTATTGATTAAGCACAAACAAATCCCATTGATCCATTATCAAATCAATTGCAACAATTATCGATACAGTAGACAGTGGCCAACTAGACCACTGGTTCAGCTATTTCCCCTACCCAAAAGTGGGATGTACACAACGTGAAAACGACAAACCCAAAGGCCACCCAACATCCTGATGGAAATAAAAAATAATGAAATAAGGGTAAGGGGGATAAGAAACCCATCGATAATGTTGGAGGGGGTGACACTGAAAAGAAAAAGTTGAAGTATCCTTGTAATCTTTGCAAGGAAGACCATCTGACCCACCAATGCCCTCGGCTTGCAGAGGACCAAAAGTTGTTGGCACAACAACAACTTGTTGTGTTAATGAACCCATTCCCACATGGGAAATATCTAACTGAATCCTCTTCGAGTGTTGAGGGGGGCAGTCAGGGACCCCCCTCATCTTCGAGTAATCCTTCATCTGCGAATGTTTACATGATGAAAGGTAGTGTTGACTTAGAAACTAGGACACACAATTATGGAACACCAAAAACCCGTCTCTTCCTCTCCAGATTGAGAAGACATTGGGAGAAACAATGAAACACATCCCCAAAGGTGCATTCAAGAAAGATTCTCACAAACCAAATGAAAGGGCTGCCTAGAACTACTCTGTGGTGGAAGATTTGTCACAAATCCCTTGTGCAATGTCAACTTTGGAAGCCCTCCAGAGTTTCCCTTCCCAGAGAAAGTCTCTGTTAGCTACCTTAGGATCTGCTGAGACTTGTAATCTAGAAATGATCATGCTTGATACAACTGACTTAAAACCTCGTCTTCCTTACCACGTAGCATTTTAGATAGTAGTGGCTTACACCACGAAAAATTTTACTCGGAATATTTTCCGCATAGTGGTTGATGAGGGTGCCTCGACATGTGTGATGTCTTTGGCATGTTGGAAGGTCATTGACCAACCTGTTTTGTCTCTATCACCTACTCTTCTTACAGATTTCTATGGTCATTCTTTCTGACCACATGGGATCATCCCCTCTTTCCCTGTGCAGTTAGGGGGGGGAACTGTGTGCGTCGAAGTCGAAGTGGTCGATGCATCTCTCGACTATAATCTTTTGTTATGAAGGAGTTGTGTTATCACTTTGTAATTTACCAAAGGTTGTTATGAGGTAATAAGAAACTTATCATAGGTAACCTTAACCAACTGCTTCAAAATTGGAAGCTAGCCCTACCAGTTTGAGAGAGGGATCTCTTTGTGAGTTCTAGATTTGTTTGAGTTTTCAAGGATTTTAGGCTAGTTAGAAAGAATATAACCAAGTTGTTGGTATTGTTTTTGAATGAAGTGGATGAATATCAATTACGCTTCCATTGGTCTATGGGGTCTGTTTTTAAAATATAGAAGTTAAAGACAACTTTCCAAGATTCGTTTCACAGGGAGAGATAGTGCTAATGCTGGATTCTTTAGAAATAAAAATGGTATATTGCTGAAAAGGTGAGACATCAGTTAAAACAAAAAAGCATTTAAGAATTTCTTTGTTATAACATAAGAGGAAAAACATTTAAATCTGTAAAAGATTAATAACAGAGTACACAATGGTAAATTCTACAACTTTAATTCTTTTAAAGATTTTATTTTTGAAAGACAATATGATAACTAAGAAAGAAAAAACTTGTATGCAGACAGAGGGAACTTCACCAACAATTTGAGACGCAAGAATATTGTGAAACTTCTCTTTGTATTACTAGAATAACTTCTTGATACCAATTACAACAACAAGAGCATGCTCGGGTGTAAATATCAGCAACCCTTCCTACTACTAAGTGAGAAATATTTATAATAAAAGTTACAACAACCCTATCATTAATGATCAGGACGTGAAAGAGTCTGAGTCTAACTAACTAATCTAACAAGATGTGGAAATGTAGTAATTGATGATGATGTGTTGAATATCTCATGTTGATTTTAGGGAAGACCATTGTTGAGTCATTCAGATGACCTCAACCGTGCTGTACACTGAGCTGGATGTTGAGATGGATGCTGAGGTGGATGATGCTTTGCCTTTACTCAATCAAATCACATAGCTCATCCCATCTCTGTGTTCTTGGGATGGTAATTTTCAATAATCGGCAGTAAAATTCATCCATCTCGGTGTATTTGGAAAAATTTGGCTTGTTGATGAAGACATACTTGATCTCGTGCTGAATGCTGAGGTCATGCTGCAGAGTCTCCAAGAATGCTTTGCCCGTGATGCTGCCCTATATCCATGAAAACTTAGAACTATCTTTGGCCACAGTTGCTATCCTTTTCTTGTAATAGGACAGAGTCATTAGTTTATCATTTAGGACACGTAGATCAGGAAGACCCTTTTTCTATAAGGCTTCAATCTTGCTAAAAAATCTTTGAGCTCCAATGTCCATGTTCTGAGCCTTTTCCTCCAACTGTAACATCTATCCTCTTTTAATCAATACTCTTTTTACCTCGAGGATAGTCTCTGTTCTGTCTTCAAATTTCAATTCTTCCAGCTCTTCTTTGGTTTTGGAGTTTAGAAACTAGATGATCTCGTTGGCTGTTGAGGGCATATCACCCAGCTCTGTTCTTATCCTATCAATGGATTGCCTACTTTTTAACACCAGATCATGTTGCTTGAACATGATTTGCACCATGGGCCAAATTTAATTTATGGATTTTGCAATATCTGTCCATATGTTTTCCTTAGCCTCTTCTAATGTCGTGCCTACCACTGTTTGTTTTTGGATCTTTTGTATTTCCTGCTTAACCTTATCTGCTACCTATCTCTCAACATTATATCTTTTTTGGAAAGACGATTTGAGTTCCTGGAGATTTTCAACCTCCCTTTTCAACCTATTAATATCTATCTCTTGCAAATTCATTTCCTCCATGGACTTTGCTAGCTCCACATTTTTTTCCAGTGCTATCAATGGGGCTGCTGATGGAATTTATGCTGTAGTGTTTGTTGGAACTGCTATTGTACTTAATCCTACAATGGGAATTGCACTCAATGGGATGACTTCCATTGGTGTCATTTGTTCCTTTTCTTTCAATAATATTTCCAAATATATCTCCATTTCTCAAAGTTGTGCGTTCCGCTGCATGATAATATTCAACAATTATTATTTCTCATTTTCAGATTTAGCTACCTCTTTAGCTTGTGAATCCTCTATTGGTGGAAATTTCAATTGTTTTCTCAAAGATGCAATGTCAGCATTCTTTTTCTTCAACATTTCCTCTGCTGCTTTAACATTCGAGGGATCGTACCCAATCTTAAGCACCAACTCCTCTAAGGATTTTATTTTATTATCCTTTGCAAAAGAGGATATCTTCTCCAACTTCAATTGGGTCTGAACATTGCCTAAAGACACTTGTAACTTAGCTGTGGCAGAGGAAGCATGTGCTAATGTAGAGAAAACCATTTCTCCAGTCTGTCTATGCAAATCCATATGGTCAGTTGGATGGACTTGTTTAGTGTCAAAAACAATAGTTGACCTCTTGTAGTCAGTGATCTCTTTGGGGTGAGGCACCTGTGCTTGCAAGAATGCCATATGCATTCTTACTTTCGCTGTATCAAAGGCTGAAAATAGTCTATGCTATGTTGTGGAAGTTTTCTTCATGAACTGGGAGTAAGTGTTATTAGTCAGCATATGGTTTTTCTTTTTAATCATATCATATTTCTCAAAGATGCTTATAGGTGCATATCCTTGTGGAGTTTGGGTGGTCATAGCTATTTTTGTCTGCTTCTTTGAAGAAGAATTTGACACCACCTGTTGTCTTCTCTTAATCACTGTGGCAGAGTAGGGCTCTTCCTCACCAGACATGTGAGTAGCATGAGTGGTTTTGGGTTTCTTGCTATATACTCGAAATTCTTCTGATGATACCTCAATGATTGAAGGTGAATCATCCTTTCTTGTCCTTTTTTCCTTGGGTATATGAGGAGTAGCCGTCAGTGATATAGATACTGAAAGAGATTCTTGTGGCTCTGTATCTACCAGAGTATTTACTTCCCATTCTATCTAGTTCACATATTTTTCGATTTCTAGCTTGAGGGTGTGGGCATAGGGTGAAATTTTCTTCTTGGACCTCATATCTACAATGATCCCACTGGTGTCATATCTCCAAATAAAACTAGTGTTGAATTTCATCTCCTTCAACAATTTGTCTGCCTCTTCCCCAACAGCTTGACTGTTGCAGATAAATGGGCCTATTTGTCCTTTGATCCTCATTTTCTGTTTTTTCTTCAGAGATACAAAATTGATGTCATCTGAGTTTATCATATGATGAATATATTCCAGTGCAAATATTCGAACAGGCACATACTTAGGAAACTTGTATGGAGCTAGTTCGCACCCATACACTATGATTTCCATGTGATTCTGGTATAGAAACCAATCTCCAGTCTTTGCCAAATCTGAAAGGTGTAGAAATATTTTAATTTATTCATTGATCCTCGGCTCAAGTATTCCACTAAGCATGCCTACAACTGGATGATAAAATAATTCAATGAATTATTTAAAAGTGAACTCAGTGGAGTTTCTCCTGAGCAACGACGTCCATAATGTGATTGCTTGAGGTTTTCCTTCTTTGTCCATCTTCTGCATTGAGAAAGAGAACCTATCCACCTAAAAAAAGATGAACATGTAAGCCAGGATGGATGAGTACTGGAACATGTCCTCTGTGGAGAACTGTGAAAACTGCTTGTGAATGTTCTTCGCCAGGAAAGTGTTGTAGTCAATATGAGTGGTGAATTTTCCTCGGTAGAGAAAATAGACATAAAACCCAATATAGGCTCATCCACCAATGCATCTGAAAAATAAACAAGAAGACAACCGAGTGATGAAATGACTTAGTTTCCCTTTTCTGAGAGTAGGGAGGAATGACAGGGGAGATTTGATTTGGGGAACTGAGCATCCCGTGGGAGAAAATAGTCAAATATCTGGGCTCTTTGAGGAAAAGATAATTTCTGGTATAACTCTTTTATGATTTCGAGATTGAAAGGGGAGGTAGATTCATTTCTGGGTATCTGCATCATCTGATCAATGGCCTCTGGCGTGATGAAGAATAAAGTTTCTCCTGATGACGAGACTATGGATCTCTGGTCGGGAAGGTAATGAGCCTAGAATTTGAGGGACAATTTAGGGAAATGATGGACCTAGGGAAAAATATATAAAGGAAGATTGGACTGTCATAGCTCGATTTCATCGCTCTGATCTAAGAAAGTGTGTTTGAGCCACGAATACAACTCTATGAAATCAACTTCTCACCTTGTGTCCGATATTAGATGACCTTTATCGACCAATGGGATCTTGTCGAGGTCGACAGGAGGTGGGAGGAAAGGATTCTCCTCGACTTCTTCTTTCTTGGACTTTGGTGCCATTGCTGTGAAGAGTACCTTCAATTAAAACAAAATGTTAGTGGTAATGGCTGTGGCTGGATGAGGCATTATAGAGATCGAGGAAAATGAATCTCTTGATATGCAGGGAATGTGAATGGAATGGGATATGACCAAAATGGGGTTGAATTTGAATGGACGGGTGTCCATTTGGGTGAACAAGGACATGTCATATGGACAACGGGTATGTGCCTAGTCATAAATGGCCAACGGGTCATTTAGAGCATGAGAGTGCAGGATGGAGGACATATGAAGTGTACCTCTGGTCAATGTGTGCACTGGTGATTGGAAGCTGAACGAGAAAGATATGACCTATAACGGTTAAATGGATGGGACATGCTGACGGGGTCATGATGTGGAACTTGCAGAGGGTGGTGGTGAAACATAACACTGATAGGCAATAAAAGTTTGGAGAGGGGGATTTTGGACGCGATGAGGTGACGCCACATTGCGATTGGGCCTGCTTCGATTTATTTCATTCTGAACCCCCCCTTTTAGTT
>ML781499.1:162213-184185 GCA_009831015.1 Picea engelmannii
TGGCACTGTTAAAGGTCGAACGATCAGGGGGGTCCAAAATCTTTTTAGAGCTATAGATCTGGGTGCTCACCACTCAATCGTAGATCTAGGCCCGATATTTATTTTTCTAGGGAACGATTCAACATATGGCATGAGACTTAGGATTAATGAATTTTTATGGGTTTTGTGCACTGCTTCTTCTTCTCTTTATCACCACAGGGTTAGAAAAACACTTCATCATCCAAAATCTTGCATTTTCATCAATCATCATACATATTCATTGAAAAGAAACTGTTTAACCTATTTCCTACCCTACATCATTTGCACCTTTAGCCCAACTTAGACTGTTGGACTAAGAAAATACTCTTCCTAGGGGCTATTTGACCAAGATTAGGCTGTTTGGTCAAATTTATATACTAACTAACCTATCATCTTGACTAAGATTAGACAGTTTAGTCAAGCTTATTCACTAAGACTATCAACATCAATTTAAAATGACTTGTCCATGCTTAAACTGTATGGACCAAGCCATTGTTATTGCATGGGGCTTCATTTAATTTCTTTTATGCCCTCTTTTATTCTTTTCTCATTTTATTTTTCTTTTTCTTAATTTTCTTTTTCTTTATGCAGTACTCTTTGCAAATCAAAAACACCGAAGGGAACAAAAATACAATCAACAGTTGATCCTATAAATTATAGGTTTATAACAGTGGCTCCACTTGGGGATGGTATCCTCCTTGCGAGATGCCAAGAATCCTATTTCTTGTTGTCTTGAAAGACTTCCTCTAGAGTTTCTTTGTTGCCTGACTTGCTTTATTTTGAAACTTTGATGGCATTATTCAATGTCTTAGGGCCTTCTCCGCGGGCTTCAAACATCTGAACAAAAACACCTACACCTAAAAGACTTGTAAAAGAAATGATATATACAATGGAATGACAAGGTGACCTCTCTACTGAGGTGGCCAGTAATGCTTCAACATCCTGCCATTTATGGGTCCCCTTGGCAGGTCTGATCTGTCACGATTTGCAAGTAGGAAAGCATTATTTCCTCTAAAGTCCTGAATGGTCTAAGGACCCTTACACAAGCCATCAAACTTCCCATGTTTACCTTTCTCTTCATTTATGGAGTCCCACCTCAAAACTAGATCAGCCAATTCAAAGTTATCCTCTTTGGTTCTCTTGTCATAAATATTTTTAATATTTTCCTGGATCACTTGAGTTTTATTGTAGAATCCTTCTCTGGATTGCATTAGGTGGATCATTTGATTTATTCTTTGTTGGACAACATTTGGTTCTTCTTGTGTTTCCTACAATAGTTTCATGACCGAGACTCCTAATGAAAGGGGAAAAATTGCCTCAATGCCATACACTAATTAGTATGGAGAAATACCAATCGATCTTTTGGTGCTAATCCTGTTAGCCTAGAGTGAGAAAACCAACTTATTATGCCATGATTTCTTGTTTTCCTACAGTGTCTTTCTGAGGATGTTCACCAAACTTTTGTTAGAAGACTTAGCTAGCCCATTTCCCTGTGGATAAGAAGTCGTCGAGTGTCCCAAAGTAATATGATATTGATTACAAAAATCTGTGAGCCTTTTGGGTCTAAAATCCGCTGCATTATCAGTTATATTTTTTTCGGGACATCCAAAATGAGACAAAGTGTTAGTTTCTAAAAACTTGATGATGACAGAGTCAGTAGCTTGCCTACATGGTACAGCCTTGATCCACTTGGTGAAGTAGTTTGTGGCCTTGAGGATATATTTATGCTGGCCTAAAGAGGGAGGATGTATTCACCAATGAAGTCTAGCCCCCACTGTTGGAAAAGAGATTCCACAGAGATGGGTTTCATTGGGAGTGGCAGAAGCTTCCTTTTCCCTTCAAAGATTTGACACTATTGGAAAGAAGTAACCTTCTGGTGAATGTCAGCAAAATAAGTAGGACATTAAAATCCAGCTCTCAGAATCTTGTTAGCTGTGGTCTTCTAACTTAGGTGCCCACCACAGTCTACTACATGGAAATCTTGAAGATATTTGTCAGCTTCATCTTTTAACAAGAATTTAAGCAAGATACCACCAGGATCTTTCCAATAGAGATTGCCTTCCAAAATACAAAATTTCAATGCTTTCAATTTAATAAATATAGCTTTGGTCTTAGTCAAACCTGGAGGAGCCTGTAAATTGTGGAGTACAAAAATGAGGTCTGTGTACCAAGGGGAATTTAAGAATGCCTCTTTTATGTTTGGAGTCGCTTGCTTTTCCAGTCCATCTACTGTAGCCAAAATGTTAATATCTAAAGCATGGAAATTAGACTCAGCCACCAATTTGGCCAAACCCTGTCCTTTGATCAATTTAGTAGGTTTTATCTCGATGTCGTATTCCAAAATGACCACAATCCATTTTCCTCTTTTGGCATCCGGATTATCCTAGGTCAGAATATCCTTCACCACAACATTAGGGACATAGGCAATTGTGTGAGAATGAAGAATATAGACCCTAAAATATTTTATAGCCTTTACCAGGGTGAAGGCTTGTTTCTCAATAATGTTATAATTCAACGTTGTGTCTCTTAAAGCTTTGCTGAAAAAGGCTATAGGTTGCTCATACCCTTCACTGTTCTTTTGCAACAATATTGCTACTATAGTGTGCTTAGACGCGAAAGAGAAAAGGTAAAAGTCTTTGGTATATTCTGGGCTAATCAAAATTGGAGCTTGGGTGAGCACATGTTTCACTTGCTCAAATGACTGTTTGGATTCGAAATTCCATTTGATTTTTGTGTCCCTTTTCAACATATTGGTAATATTCCTGAGAAGCTCGGCCAAGTTTGGTATGAATATTCTAAGGAAATTTATATTGCCAATGAAAGATTGTAGTTCTTTGATGTTCCTAGGGTGTTCCACCTTCTGGATAGATTCTATCCTGTTGGGATCTATTTTAATTCCATCTTTTGAGATTATGTGTCCCAAAAATTTACCTTCCTCTAACCTGAAAAGGATTTTCTTAGGATTTAATGAAATCCCAAATTTCCTGCATTTCTCAAACACACATCTGAGGTGGAGAAAATGTTCTTCATCGGATTTGGAGTAGATAGTTACATCATCCAGATAAATGACTATAAATTTATGAGTCTCATACACAAAGGCAATATCCATTGCTCTTTGGAAAGTAGCTCCAACTCTGATCAAACCGAAAGGCATCTTCACATACATGAAGGTGCCCCAGGGTGTGGTAAAAGTTGTCTTCTCTTGATCTTCTGGGTGGACTAGGACTTGGTTGTAACTAGAGAAAATGTCCATTAAGGAGATCCTACTAGATCTGACCACCCTTTGTAAAATATGGTCCATTTTGGGTAAAGGGTAATTGTCTTTGAGGGAGACTTTGATCAGATTTCTGAAATCTATATAGAGCCTTATCTTGCCAGTTTTCTTCCTAGTTGGAACTAGATTAGAAACCCATTTGGAAAACCTCAAGGGGACTATAATCTTGGCATCATACATCTTCTTGATTTTTTTCTCTATCAGGGGAAGCAACTTGGGATTAATTATCCTAAGTTTATGTCTAAAAGTTTTATGTTCTTATTTTATGGGAATCCAATGTTGTATGATGCTTGTGTCATAGGATTTTAAGTCCTCGTAGTCCCAGGCAAAAACACCTATATATTCCTTAAAAAGTTCAATGCATTTTCTTTTTTTCTCTGGTGGCAGTGATTTAGACAGTTTTGTCATTTTGGGGTTTTCTTCTGTTCCTATGTTGTAGTCTTCAACCTCTTTATAGCTAGCTTCAATTTTTATTTTTTTGGCTACATCGTTAAAATCAAACAAGTCTTCCAACGGAACTAAAACTCTAGGTAACACACTATTTTTCAACTGTAGGATATCTGAATCTACATCACTTTCATTGATTTCTTCAGTATCTATTGTATTTACACTACCATTCCCAAAAAAAATTTATTTACAACATCTTCATCCTGTTCTGAATCTATGTTCGTACATTCGAAATATTTTTTACATTGCAGGAAATCCTCAATTTGATCGTCATTTCCAAGTACCTGCTAGTATCTGATATTGTCAGGAATCGTTGGTCTGCACTTCACCTCCACTGTGTACTTGCGAGTGGGATGAAAAGGGATTTTACAGGTAGCTGCTGATGTAGCCAGTCTGTCTGCGAGTATATTTTGTCCTCTAGGCATCACCTACAAATCAACCTCAGTAAAACATTGGAGAGCATCCAAAACAATGTTTCTATAGGCTCTAAGTCTGGGATGTTTTGCTGCATACTCACCTTTGATTTTCTTGATAATTAATTTAGAATCACCCCTTACCATTATCTTCTTATCACTAACTTTCTTCAATAATTTCAGGGCTAGCATTAAATCCTCTCACTCAGCTATGTTGTTAGTACATTGGAATTTCAATTTATAGGAATGATTCTTAGAGTACTTTGATAAGTGGTTATGCATCCACACTTCGGCCCCAACTCCTTCTTTACTCACAGCACCATCGAAGTCCATGCTCCAGAAGTCTGCTGGTAGTTCCTCATTTTCTTCAACCATGGGGTTTCTCTTTTCGATAGAATCTTTATCATCCTTTGAATCAGGTGCATCATCCTCCAGTTGTGCAATTTGTTCCTCAACGTCACCGTCATTGTATAGGATAAAAGAATCCAGATCAGAGTGTGTAGAGTATAGTGGGTAATTGTGTGGCTTTTCTTGGCTACTGACCATATAATTCATTAGTGTTCCTCTGTAAAGTCTTCTCTGTTGACCGAAAACTGGAATGGTGGCGTAGGACATATCTAGCTGCAGGGTTCCTCTCAATTTATCTCTCCAAGACCTTGATAGAAACATACCATACTTAGGGGGGATATCTTTCATGACGATGTCCATCACCAAATTTTTTTTCGTAATTTGAGCCAAGGTGATGCATAAATATTTAATTAGGCCTATACATTTGACCTTGCTAGAGTCGAAAGAATGCAAATATTTGTAGGGTCTGGTGACCTCGAGTCCCAAATTTTCCATCATAGCTTTGGGTATTAGTTTGTGAGAGGTGCTAAATCCAGCATAGTGTTGTGTAATATCATATCGTGGATATTTAGGCTGATGTCAAAAGGAGCCACGACACCATTATTAGTTTGATAGTCAACTTCAGGACCGAATAGGAGCTCAGGTCGATCATTGACAAGGTTTGCTGTGTCAGAGTGGTGTACAGATTTGACATCCAAGGCTTTGGTACCTATATCAGGTTCGATGCTTAATTCTTTCATCATCTGATACCTATAAGCATTCTTATTCATCATCTCGAATAAGGGAAAATGAATCGTCAATTTTGTTAGTTCCCCTTTGAGGCTGAAAGGAACGATGGTTTTGTTTAAAATCTGTACTTTTGATTTATCGATAGAAAATCTATGGACAGGTGCACCTATTTGAATGGTTGATGAAACTTCTGTTCAACTTGTTCTCTTAAGAATTTCTGTGGTTTTTTGTGCAAGAGATTCAATGTCATTCCGCTCAGGGGTTTTCTTGGGAAGGTTTTTTGAGGTTTTCTTGGTTTCAACAGCCTTGTTTGGAGAGTTCTCATTAGCCTTCTTGCTTCTCAAGTTATACTACTTGTGAACCTCCATTATAGCATTCTCAAAGGTTTGTTTTTCTGTTTTCTTGGCTTCCTCATTTACATTTGTTTGTGACAGGAGAAAGAATTTGTGTTCTTCCTGGGTGAGAAAAATAGATTCATGACCGTGATCATGATCACCCATTAGATTTATATGAGCATCATCAAAATCCTCAATAACTTCCTCCCCATCATCAACATAGTTTTCTTGGAGAGGTGGTCTAATCTGCTAATCAAGTCCCTGTTGTTCCCGTTGATCCCTAGGATCTCTTTGTCTAATCTGGGGTGGATTTCTCCTAAAGTTAGGGTTTCTGATTTGAGGGGCAGCTTGGTTCTCCCTAGGTGGGTTCTTGTCAGTTATGGTGAGTCTCTCCATCGTTTTCTCCATAGCTCTAGCTAGAGAATCTAATTTGGCATCAGATGAGGAAGTAGAAGGTTCTTCCTTGATGGTGACCCTCTTTTCTGTTCTCTGCCTGGCCCTTCTGGCCAAAAGGGTTGCTTCTACACTGACGACACTTCTTTGCATGTATTCCAAAGTTGCTACATTTCTCTCCCTTAATTGATATGACATGTCAACGTCAAAACCATAAGGGAAATTTATTAATGCCAAACCTTGGGGTGGTTTGATTTCAGTCAGGATTGCATTGTATAGATTGTTGAAATGAGTGCAGTAATTCTGCACTATCTCTCCTTGGTTCCTTATGATGTTCTCATATTCTGACAGAATCTGGAGAGGGTTTTTCTTTACCTCCCACCTGTCAAGGAAAGTCCTATGAAAGCCAACAATATTAGTAATGGTAGAAGCACGTAGGGTTTTGAACCAATTTTTAACTTCTCTGGTCAGAATTTGTGCAAATAACCTCATCTGCACATCATCTTCGTCCACTTCCTGTAGTTCAAAATAATCGCTCATTTTGTCAACATGTTGTTGTGCGTTTAAAGGTCCAGAACCATCGAACTATGGAAGTCTAGTTTGATAATCTTGGGGCATGTCATGTAAAGGCGAAACCAATACCAATGGAGCATATCTTGCTGCCATGATTGGTGGAGGAGGCTGAACAACAACCTGTGTGACAGAGAGGAAATGCCTGAAGATATAGAGGATGAAGGGCTTGGAGGAATGGAGTAACCTGGTGTAATTTTAGCAGGAGCTGTAGCGATGGTTAAAATAGGAAGTTTGATGGACTGTTGAAGATGGATCTTGTCTAAGGCCTGACCAAGATTTGTGGCTATATATTCGAGCTTATCAGTCTTGGAGTGAAAACGTTGCTCAACTTCATCTCTAGGAGAAAGTATCTCAGGGGTCCTGGGCTGAAAAACGGTTTGGTCTAAGAACGTTTCACTGACAAAACTGTCAGATTTTTTCCTGAAAAGACTTGTTTGAAAGGGTATCTCAGACTCAAGGTCTGGAAGAAAAGATAACTTTTCAGGGGTGGAAAAATACCTCGGAAGTGGACTGTTACTCCTCAAAATTTTTGCAGTACCTTTATTTCTGAGTAGTCTTTCGAGATTGTCTATTACTTTTGCAGGTTCTAGGTCAGGATGAGATCTGACATAAATTCTTTTGGGAGCCATAACTGTTGATTTTATTCTACCTTTGGATACTTTGGTTATTTATGCACAAACTTTAACAACCCCTGAACATTATTTCTAGGTAAAGATTAGGGTTTGTGTTCTTTCCAGAAATAAAGTTGTCTTTGTTCTAGGGGAAAGAAAACAAGGGGTAGAAAGTTTGTTTCAGTTCTTCCCCAGTATGGTCACTATTTATGTTATCACTCTATAAATTCCCAGAGGTTGTTATGAGGTAATAAGAAACTTATCAGAGGTAACCTTAACCAACCACTTCGAAACTGGAAGCTAGCCCTACCAGTTTTAGAGAGGGATCTCTTTGTGAGTTCTAGATTTGTTTGAGTTTTCAAGGATTTTAGGCTAGTTATAAAGAATATAACTGAGTTGTTGGTATTGTTTTTGAATGAAGTGGATGAATATCAATTACACTTCCATTGGGCTATGGGTTCTATTTTTAAAAGATAGAAGTTAAAGACAACTTTAGAACATTCGTTTCACAGGGCGAGATGGTGCTAATGCTGGATTCTTTAGAAATAAAAATGGTGTATTGCTAAAAAGGTGAGATATCAGTTAAAACAAAAAGAATTTAAGAATTTATTTGTTATAATATCAAAGGAAAAACATTTAAATCTGTAAAAGATTAAGAACAAAGTACACAATGGTAAATTCTGCAACTTTAACTTCTTGTAAAGATTAGATTTTTGAAAGACAATATGATAACTAAGAAAGAAAAAACTTGTACACAGATAGAGGGAACTTCACCAACAATTTGACATGCAGGAATCCTGTGAAGCTTCTCTTTGTATTACTGGAATAACTTCTTGATACCAATTACAACAACATGAGCATGCTCGGGCATAAATATCAACAACCCTTCCTACTACTAAGTGAGAAATATTTATAATAAAAGTTACAACGACCCTGTCATTAATGATCAGGATGTGAAAGAGTTTAAGTCTAACTAACTAATCTAACAATATGTGGAAATGTAGTAACTTATGATGATGTGTTGAATATCTCATGATGATTTCGGGGAAGACTGTTGTTGAGTCATTCGGATGACCTCAACCATGCGGTACACTGAGCTGGATGCTGAGGTGGATGATTCTTTGCATTTACTCAATCAAATCGCATAGTTCATCCCATCTCTGTGTGCTTGGGATGGTAATTTTCAATAACCAATGGTAAACTTTGTCCATCGGTGTATTTAGAAAAATTTGTCTTGATAATGAAGACATACTTGATCTCGTTTTGAATGTTGAGGTCATGCTGCAGAGTCTCCAAGAATGCTTTTCCCATGATGCTACCCTGTATCCCTAAAAACTTGGAACTGTATTTGGCCACGGTTTTGATCCTTTGCTTGTAATCAGATAGAGTCATTAGTTTATCATTTAGGACACATAGATTGGGAAGACCCTTTTTCTGTAAGGCTTCAATCTTGCTAAAAAATATTTGAGCTCCAATGTCCATGTTCTGAGCCTTTTCCTCCAACTATGACATCAATCCTCTTTTAGTCAATACTCTTTTTACCTCGAGGATAGTCTCTGTTCTGTCTTTGAATTTCAATTCTTCCAGCTCTTCTTTGGTTTTGGAGTTCATAAACTAGATGATCTTGTTGGCCACTGAGGGCATCTCACCCAACTCTATTCTTATCCTATCAATGGCTTGCCTACTTGTTAACACCAGATCATGTTTCTCGAACATGATTTGCACCATGGGCCAAATTTCATTTATGGATTTTGTAATATCTATCCATATGTTTTCCTTAGCCTCTGCTAATGTCTTGCTTACCACTGTTTGTTTCTGGAGCTGTTGTATTTCCTACTTAATCTTCTCTGTTGCCTATCTCTCAACATTATATATTGTTTGGAAAGAGGATTTAAGTTGCAAGAGATTTTAAACCTCCCTTTTCAACCTATTAATATCTATCTCTTGCAAATTCATTTCCTCCATGGAATTTGCTAGCTCCACAGTTTTTTCCAGTGCTGTCAATGGGGCTGCTGATGGAATTTCTTCTATAGTGGCTATTGGAACTACTGCTATACATACTCCTGTAATGGGAACTGCACTCAATGGGATGAATTCCATTGGTTTTATTTGTGTTTGCACCCAATTCATCACTAGGTGAGAAAATTCAGAGTGCTTACATGCCCAGTTGGGCTCTGCTAGGCATGATAGCTATGAGGTAAAAGGTTAGAGAAAGAAACAATAAAACAATAAGCAAAAACAAATAAAAACTAATTAAAACTAAGAGCATATGGAAAAATGAAAAACAAATGTAAATGGACCAATATCACCAATGTATAAGCTGATATGATTGATGAAATCCAAAGATACACAAAGAAGAAAGGGGACTTGGGTCCCTTCTTTCTCCAATGGAAGGCTCTTGAGGCCCTCACTGATTTCTCTCCTTACAATGAAAAGATGAAAATGTGGGTGAAAGAACTCCAAGCTTATTCACTCAAGAGAGGGGTGAATAGCTTCATGAAATGCAGCTTGTAGTGTTTATTGCCAAAGAATGGGTCCTTAGCAATCTCAGTAGCATAACAGTATGAAGAATTCCTTGAGAAAATGGTGGTCATTCATGGCTTTTTATAGCCAAGCATTGGGTTATTATGTGACCTCTTTTGAATGTGAAAAGGGGCTCTTTAGGGCACAATTAGGTCTTTGACCATCCCACCATGAGGATTGAGCTCGGATTTGATGTCAAATCGACTTGGGAGTCGATCCATTAGTGGTTGGGAGGCCAACCAATTTCAACAAATGATCTGTTTAGCAGGCGCACGGGTTTTTCGCCCCACAGCCGCGCCTTTTGCACATATGCGTGCCTTGTACGTTACTGTTGCGCGCATATGCGCGCACGCCCAGATGATGTAAAGAGCCCTTCAAATTTTTGGTCATTTGTATAGTTTTTGACCCTTTTGCAATGCTGTGGAATTAATCCTGTGCCATGAATGACTCTTTCTGTTGTGACGATGCGGAGTTCTTGTCGCCCTGTGCAGACGAAATTTCAGTGATAACAGATGCCCCCTGATGGATGAGGTTAGGAGCAAAACGTATAGCCGAAATCCATCAATGTTTCTTTTACTGAAAATGGTGTGGTAAGGAAGAGACATAGTGGGACCGTGTAGAGCAATCCATTGGAGAAGAAAGGAACCGGTAGAACCCGTCCTTCTGGAAGGTGTGTATCAATATACAAGTGTGTTCATACGAGGTGGGCATGCCCCATGCTCGTGTGATGTAACTCTGAAGAATGATGCCGGAAATGTTGGTGTAGAGAACTGCAGTGCCCTCGGGGGTGGAATGAGAAAGGCAGAAGACAAGTTTGCAAAGGAACAGACTCTGAACCATAGGTAACGGTCGTGGAAATAAATAGCGACGGTGATGTGGGCATTGGTGGCCCGACCAAGTGCAGAGGTCTTCGGCAACTGATAAGAAAAACTGCAATAGTCGCAAAGTAAGACCCACCGCAACATGAGAAAGTGTTGGCGTTGAATGTTATGGGGGTCAACGACATCAGGGGGCAATGGTGTTTCCCTCTGTGCCGTCCGATATCTCTCATTAAATGGGAAATGAGAATCAAGATACTGTTTCCCTTCTGGAAAATTGTGCTGATGTCAACAAAAGGGGGACGCGACTCCCAGAAGCAAAGGACTTCATGGAATCTACTGTAGTGCGGGAGGAGCAGAGGTACATGGATAAAGTCAAGAAGTGTGAAGACTCAATACCGCCCTTGGATGGAGAACGGATGAGAGGAAAAGTGGCCGCAAGCGTGTGACCAGGTCGAGTGTCAGGGGGAAGCCAAGACCGAGGATAAGTTGTGCCAGAGGCGGGACAAGGTGAACACATTCAGAGGATAACTGGTAAGTGACCTGGGTAGTACTCTAAAGATAGAGACGATGATGGAGGGGTAAATGAGAAGTAATGCTCCAACCAAGGGTGACATGGGTGGCGTGTTTCCAAAAGGAAAGTAGGTCGCCAACCATGACGACAAAAGTAAAGACTGTTTGTACAATAAATAATGAATAATTGTGGAAAGATGTACAAAATACAGAAACGGGTGCCCTAGTGTGAAATGAGTGCCCCAGGGAGGGCATAAATGTCTGGGAAAACTGATGAAGGTTGGGGGGCCCCATTGGCGAGTTTCTGTAGGAGGTAGGTGAAATGGAGATAGGTTCGCAGATGGGAAAACTGATGGTGGATGACACGATGGGCTCATGAGCCTGTGGAGGTGCAGGTAAAACAGAACGTAACCATAAAGCGATGTGTTGGGAGTCCATATGGGAAGCTAGCAAAATGAGGAGAAGGAGTATGTGGTTAATTTTCATCATGATGAAAAACTACCGGGACTCCCATCCCTAAAGGGTATTGAGGAACAACATGAGTGTCAAAAAAGTGCAAAGAGGTGCTATGAGTGGGACAACTCATGTGGGTGAGGATGCTACCGGGTGACAGTACTGAAGATGCAAGTGGAGGTGTGAGTACTGCAGAGCCGGGAATGGATATCCTAGAGGCCAACATCAGAGGGTATGACTGGAAATGTAAATGAAATATAGCGGGAGAGACTACATGCCAGTGTTGAATATATATACCTGAAGGGATGATGTCGGTGACTGATGACCAAGTACCTGCACACAGAACAACCAGATACCCAAAGTGAACAATATCTAAAGAGAATCTAAGATATGAGCATGTATTTGACAAATGTGACTATGCGTGTGCGTACCTGACCATGATATGGAAAAAAGGTGCCCCGAGGGCCGAGGATGAAAAGTGGCCCAAGGATAGCCGTGACGTAGGCGGCGAAATGCTGATCCTGTGGCTGAAGACGGTTTGTCAAATGGACACCGTGGGCTCCCAGAATGTTGAGTGGAAGTTTGGCAAAAGGCCTATATATAGCTGTAGGGCCCACATTGCCACCTCATTTGTACCTGCTGCTACAGTGAGTTTACGAGCAGATTCAGAGGAGATTGCGTGATTTCAAGAGCACGAGGTATCTGATCCACGGCGTGCGAGTTTCAGGTTGGTGGTCTGAACATCCTGCATAGTTATAGGTTTCCAATTTTTGGGTAGGGTAGGTACGGGGGGTCATACGGGAGGTTTTAGGGGGTTTTGGGTAGAGGAGGGGCCCACATGCGTGGGTGACTCGGTGGAAGGCGTGCATGAGTGCGCGCCTGTACCCAAAAAAAGCGCACATGTGTGCGCGTGAAAAGGGATTTAAGGTGCGCCTGTGGGAAAAACAGGTGCACACACATGCGCGCCTGTGTTTTGAACAAGTGCGCATGAGTGTGCGCCTGTGGGTGGTAAAACCGCACCTTTGAGGCAAGGTTTCAGGGTGAAATTTTTTATCTTTTTTGATATATGGGATGATTTCCTAAGCTAATATAGGACTTTGGGTTGTGTGTAGGTGGCGAGCAGGGATCATGGATGTACGGTGGCGTGAGCGAGACTGGTCACAACTTCGACAGGATGTGACCAATGCACCACCAGCAGTGCGAGTGGCAGTCCGAGCAGCTTTGGCAACCAGTGGGTTGCTAAATTTTTTTGATTGCTCTTTGATATGGTCGCAAGAGTATTTGCTCCAATTTATGATCGAGATGTGGAGCCCTGATCGACATTGCTTCCTCGTGCGAGGAGAGGAGATCGCCTTCACTGCGGTGGAGGACATCTACTTTTTGACGGGGCTTCCCTTCTGGGGAACACCGTTGCTGGCAGATCCTGTGCTGCCGAGGGACATGCATTTGGAGACAGTCGTCGAGTGATATTTCTCAGGCAAGCATTATATGACTGGGTCGGCCGTGAGCATCAGTGGGATAGATGTCCTGCTGCATCGTTGCATAGCAGTGATGATAGTTCGGGTATATGGGTCCCGAGCGCCCCACCGGATTAGTGGTGGGGAGCTGATGGTGATGGAGAGGGTGGTGGTGGGCCGTGAGCGGTTCGCCTGGGGTCTGACCCTTCATGCGCGGATGATCGCGCAACTAGACCGGTGTAGGTCCACATGCACTGGGGAGTTCGCATTTGGCTCTATCTTGGTGGCCTTTTTCCTGGAGAGGGTGCCGATGCTACGCCCGAGGGTGTTACTGGAGGTACCAGGAGTACGAGAGCCGCGTTTGAGGCGGTGGGCATAGATTTTTATTCGCCATGGTGGTGGCAAAGGCGGACACTATTTTACTGTGCAGGCAGCGCAGATATGGCGGTAGATGTCGCAGGTTATGTTGCAATTCCCCTATGCTGGGGTAGACTTCCGGGGGGACCCGGAGATGGTATTGCCTCCTGGGGAGGTTTTTGATCACAGAGGTATATTGTGTGTTTATATGTTTTTGATTTATGCTGTGATTTTGCGATATCAGGTTATGCTTTATAGACACTGATATGATCTGTTGTTGTTTGTTTGGTGCATGTGCATATTTGGCACCTCGTGGGTGCGAGGTGGAGCTGTACAGACTGCCAGTGCAGCAAGAGGGGATACCTCCATGTGGAGAGAGGCGGCCACAGGGTGAGGCTGCGGGGGTACCAGCGGAGCCCGGGAGACCGGCGAGGAGGCGTCGAGTTGATGACCCTGGTGTAGGGCCATCGCATGCTCCTCTGGTGGCAGCCGGAGGTGATGATGATGATATCTGTCGTCATTTTGAGACATTGTTTCGAGACGTGCCTGAGGGCATGTGGACTCGTATCCAGGACGAGGAGTTCCTAGAGGAGTGTATAGGGTTACCGTCGACATGGCGGTCGATCATGCGACGAGCAGTTGTGCTCGCGAACATGACGAGTGGGCACCTGCCTCCTAAGCAGGGGGGTCCTGCAGATGTTCCACCACCACCGCCTGGGGCTGGTAGGGGTGGGCCACCACCTCCTCCTGAGGGAGGGGCAGCTGGGGGTGCGATAGAGGCCCCCTGATGTATATTGTACTTTGTATACCATTTTTTATTATATAGGCTGGTGAGCCATTTTTTGTACCATGATGTGGCACGGGCCTGTGGGCCGATGTATTTTTTGTATATGTAAACATTCGGATGGCCAAGGAGGCCCACATATATATATATATGAGTATACATGTTTTTTGGATCCAAACGTGTTGTACATATGTTTTTGTTTTTGATGATGATGATGTCTATTTTTCCTATATGCTGTGACAGGATGTGTGAGATGTTTATGTATGTGTAGCTTGATGTGATATATGCCAATCTAGCACCATGTTAGATATTTCATCTATTGTTTGATTCAATTCTCTTGGAATATGTGTAAATGTAATGGAATAAAAATGTCGAGATAATAACCTAACCTGCAGGTATTTGCGAAAGAGGCATGGATCGCGTACACAGTATACATTGTTGAGCTGGAGAACGACGAGTTGGGAGTCGAGGAAAATGCTAAGGTGACGAATATGATGATGCTGGGCGTCGGTTAGGAGGCCAATGACAACAGTGTATTCGACTTGGTTATTGGTTGCTAGCCCTAAACAGATGCCGCTGGAATGTAGCATTTCATGTGAAGGGGTGTAGAGAGCCCAAGCAACCGAAGCGAGATTTTGTGTCCAATGGCTGGCGCCGTCGGCATAACCAATGTGGTAAGCTGGTGGAGGAGTCATCTGTCAATAGCACAAAAGGATAGTTTAGATGTGGGATCAAAAATATTAAAAACGCTAGAAAAGAAAACTAACCTAAAGTAGTTTGACTACGTTTTAGGCATAAAATTTCTTGAGGTATAACCCATTGATGGGTTCTTTGAGCGTGAGGACTTCGGGGGAGGCCAGAATGTAGGCACCTTTGGTGAGGCAATGTTGGATGATGTAAGGGCCATGCCACAGTGATTCGAATTTTTTGTGGCCAAAGGTATCATGAGCGATATCATAGCCAAGGACAAGGTCGCCTTCGCGAAATGAGCGAAGGTTGACATGGCAATCAAAGGTAGCTTTGGATCATTTTTTAGCTTCCTCGTTGTTCTGTAATGAGGATCGACGATCTTCATCCAGAGACTCCAAGTTCAGCAAGTGCTGCTCCATTGGAGCAGTGTCAGGTAAAATCTCAATGGCAGTGCGAAGGGTGGGAATTTCGCACTCGATGGGAAGAGTTGCCTCGACCCCATGAACTAAGTGAAAGGGCGTGAAACCCATGGTGGTCTTTACCGCCGTTTGATAAGCCCATAGCGCGGAAAATAACATATGATGCCAATTGGTTTTATGTTTATTAATCGTGTGTTGTAACATGGCCTTGAGGACTTTGTTGACGGCCTCGACCTATCCGTTTGACTGAGGGTAGTATGGTGAGGAAAACTCGTGAGAGAAGACTAACCAAGATGAGATTTCAACGAAGATCTCATTCTCAAAATGTTTCCCATGATCAGAGACTAGTTGGAGTGGTATTCCAAACCGGGATATGACATGGTTGAAGAAAAAATGCGCTGCTGTGTCAACGGTGTTGTTGAAGGTGGGCATAGCTTCTTCCCATTTGGTGAAGTAATCGACAACGACAAAAATGTATTTGTGACCATTGCTGGAGGGGGGATTACAAGTCATAAAGTCAATGCCCCATTTACAAAAGGGGCCCGCGGTAATGACCGGGTGAAGAAGAGCAGGGGGAGCTCGGGCTTTGTTGGCGTAGAGATGACATTGCTCACATCGTTTCACGGCATGAATGCAATCATGAAACAGGGTAGGCCAAAAGTAACTGGCCCAAATGATCTTCTGAGCTGTGGTGATGCCTGAAAGATGGCCCCCACATGCGCCGTTGTGGCAGTCATTAAAGATTCTGTCGGCCTCGTCAATGGTTAGGCATCGACGCAGAATGGTGTCGACACCCCGTCGATATAGGATGTCGCCGATGAGGAGGTAGCGGGGGGCCTGATGGCGAAGGCACTGACGATCATCTCGCGATAGGTGGTTACCGAACTTTTGAGTTCGTAGGTAAACGAGGAGATCGCCATACCAGGGATCATCTGACGCGATGTAAAAGAGATGTTCGTCAGGAAAGTCGGTATTGACGGGGGCGCTGGGTGTGGCAGAGGGAAGGGCTGTGACAAGTTCAGCGAGAACAAGGGCCTTTTTACTCTTAGGTTTTGAAAACTCGAGGTCATATTCCTGAAGGATAACGATCCATCGAGCGAATTTGCCGTTAACTTGGCGACGACTGAGCAAGTATTGCATAGGGTTGGAATCTGCAACGACCTTGGTGGTGCGAAGCAGAATGTAATGGCGCAGCTTCTGTACTGCAAGGACAACTGCAAGAGCAAGTTTCTCTTCATGTTTGTACTTCAGGGGTGGTCCTGAGAGGTTCTTACTGACGTAGTAAATGACATGTTCATGATTTTCATCTCCGAGCTGGATGAGGACGTCGGCTACTGATACAGCTGAAGCTAATACGTAGAGAATGTAGTCGTGATTGTAGTCAGGTGCACTTATTAAAGGTGCATTTGAAAGCGCTGCTTTAAGATTGTCAAATGACTGTTGGGCATAGTCGTCCCAATGAAAAGGGATGTCGTGACACAGTAAGCGAAGGAAACCATGTGCACGTATAGCGTAATCTGGAACAAAGCGCCTAAGAAAGTTAGCTTTTCCTTGTAGACTCTGTAATTGTCGCAAATTCCGAGGAGGTGGAATTTCGGTGATAGCTTGGACTTTGAGGGGGTCTACGGTGATACCGCTTTGGGAAACGATAAAACCGAGGAGTCGCCCGGCGGTGACATAGAAAACGCACTTGAGAGGATTGAAGCGAATGTTGTACTGACGACACCGTTGAAAAATGATTCGTAAATCATCAATGTGTTGGGTGCGCTTCTTAGATCGAGCGGTAAGGTCGTCTAAGTAAGCGAGGATGATAGAAGCTAGATCGTGAAAGATATATGTCATGGCCTGCTGGAAAGTTGCACCGGCATTTTTGAGGCCGAAGGGCATGACACGATATGCAAATGTACCCCATGGGGTAATGAAGGCAGTTTTGTACTGATCGGCTGGGTGGATCTGAATTTGGTTATAGCCAGAAAATCCGTCCATAAAGGAAAGAGCTTCGTGGCTGGTGCAGTCATCGATAATCTGATCGATGAAAGGTGTGGGGAAGTTGTCTTTGGGACATGCGTTATTGAGATCGCGAAAGTCCATGCAGACGCGAATAGAGCCCTATTTTTTGTCGATGGGTATAGGGTTGGAAACCCATGAGGTGTAAGCAATAGGGTAAATAAATCCGGCCGTACGTAATTTGTTAATTTCGGCTTTGATAGCCGCGGCCTTGGATGGGTGTAGCGGTCGTTGTTTCTGGCAAACAGGTGTGATGTTAGGCCAGGTGTCAATACGATGCTCGACAATAGATGGGTCGAGGCTAGGCATCTCCGTGTATGACCACGCGAAAATATCCCTGTATTCCTGGAAGAGGTCTTTATATGCGGCAATTTTCTGAGGAGTGCAAGCCGCTCCAATGATGATCTCTTCGACGATGCCTGGGTTAATGGAAATGTCGATTTTGATGGTGGGGGAAATGTTAGCCAGATTACCTTCTTCAAAAGCGTCAGGTGCAGGAATAGGATTGTTGAACCAATCAATAGGGTCGGATGGGATAAAGTCTTTGGTTTCGACCGCGTAAATGGGGTTATGGCTAGGAGGCATGAGGGCTTCCTGCGGAAGGAAGAGTGCATGATGATGGAGTGCGTCCCAGGGAGAGTTCGGGCACTGTAGCTCTTCTAGTATTTCTTCATT
This sequence comes from Picea engelmannii, assembly GCA_009831015.1. Lineage (NCBI taxonomy): Eukaryota > Viridiplantae > Streptophyta > Pinopsida > Pinales > Pinaceae > Picea > Picea engelmannii. The sequence goes on from ML781499.1 coordinate 180,051, forward strand.
GCAATGGAAACGACGGGAATATAATGGATCGTGAGGAGTGATCTCGGCTTTAGTGTGATTGCCCCCTGCTAGTGAAGCAAGGGGAGAGGTGTGAGCAGAAAGTGAGGGTTCGCTCATCATGAACAATATGTTTAAGCACTGAGGTGTACCCGTGATGGTTGGATGAATAATCTCTGCAGGGGGATGAGCCGGAGAGTTGGGAGGGTTATGGGGTAAATCCTCAAATATGTCATCTAAGAACCATGGAGGTGTAGGGAGTACCTCAGGCTCGGGAGAAATGACGTGTAAATCTGCCAGTGGCGAAGTAAGGTCAATTACCTCTGCTATGGGTTGGTGCAGTAGGGTCAATTGACATTGCCAATATTCGATGATCATCGGGCATTGGTACGTAAAATGAGTCAATGAATCGCAAATAGAGCAAGGGCATATCATGTGCTCATTGACTGAAGTGGTGACGTAGCGAATGTCCGTGAGCAGTGTTGGGGAAGACGTGGCAGGGTGTGGGTTGTTCTGAAAGTCTCGGCTAATGATAGCTAAGGCCTGTCGGAAATGAGGCAATGTTGGACAATGATGGGTGTAATGGCCATACTCAGAACAGATGGCACACGGGAATTTGGTCTTCAACCCTTTACTACTGGAAGGCTGAGTGGTAACAGTAGTAATGGGTGGTGTGGGGGTTGGGTTGGGGGGAATCAAATTCTGTAATTCCGGTAGTGATGGACAGTTGTTGGTTTGGTGGCCCTCTTTGTCACATAATGCGCAAGGTGGTGGAATGCGTGGAGGAAGTGGAGCTGTGAGCTCCTTCTTCTGTCGCCTACCCCTGGCTGTAGCAGGGGGGGTAGGGAGTAAGGGGGTAGTGGGAGTGATGACAGGAATCGTCATGGGGAGTCCTTCCTATGGGCGAGGGACCATTTCAAGTGGATGTAAGTACCACACTGGGATTGATAACACCATATTGGGTAAGGTGAGCATTGCGGCTACCTGGAAAGATTCTACACTGGGTGGAGGGTAAAATAAGGGAATTTGAGTGAGGGGTCATGGAACTGTGTCCCAAATGGGACTAGGCCCTTGGGGGGGTGTGGATTTGTGGACCATAGGGGTCGACAAGTTCGCAGGAGGCTCCATTGGGAGTGGTGTTGCGACTGGTGAGATGTCAGGAATGACTGAAGCCTCCTGAGGAGGATTAGCATCCTCTTGGAGAGTTTCCTTAGAGGAAACAACACATACTTGGCTAGGGGGCAGGAGTGGTGGTGCTCCATGGTACGTCCCTAACAAGGATGGATCTTTAAAAATCCCACGACCCATTTCTATGAGTGGGTATGCGTCTTTGTTTGAATGAATGAGAGGAAGAATGTTATCGAGATTGGCAGATGGGTTAGGCTCGTAATGCGAGACTTGGTCAATGGTCACAATCTTTCCGTTGTGGGGGAACATGATTTTCCGAAAGACTGATGATGCTACCGCCTTCATAGCATACATGTAGGTGTGACCAAACAAGATATTGTAATCAAGTTCAGCGTCGATAACTTCAATGTCAATGAGAATGGTTTTTCCCCCAAGTTCTACTGGGACATTTTGGAAGAGCCCTTCGGGGGATGCTGGTCTCCCATCATAAGCACGCAACGTGATGGCGGAGGGTAAGAGATCCGGGGAACCAAGTTTCTGCCATACTATTTTGGACATGATACAGGTAGATGCCCCTTCATCGATGATACACCGATGGACGGTTATGTTCCGTATTTTGACTGGTATTTGAATAGCAACTGCGACGTGAAGACGTGGTTCACAGCTATCCAGATCAAAGGTGATGAGTTGAGTATCAGCAGGGTCGACTACTCCCATCGTGGAAAGTAATGATTTCCGCTGCGTAGGACAAGTCTAGAGGACTTCCAGAACTGACATGGCAGTCGAGGATTGTGCTAAGTCATCTACCAAGCTGTAATTATGTGCTGCCCTAGCCTGTGGATTATGCACATTCCTGCACAAGGGGATGCGAGGGATGCGTAATGGTGGTTCGACAGAAGGGCGAGGAATCATCAATAGGGGGCCCTCTGGTGTAGAGTTTGTCTCAGAAGAGATGGGAGTTGACTCAGCTGTTGGAGGATACTGACGATTGTGTGTTTGTAGAAGAACTTCTTCCTCACTGGTGAGGAGTATCGTTCACTCTACTGGATTGTTGGGGTTATGGTATTGGCCCACTTGAGGTGGGGGATGCTGTGTGTCCTGCTGGGTGTTTATGACACCTTGATGTGGGATAGGATTTTGCAGTACGGCGGGGGGTTGTTGTTTTGTCTGCTGAGGGGTAGGTTGCACTGGGGAGGGGGGAAGGATCCCAGAGTCTTTCAACCTCTTGAAATCAACGATCTGTGGGAAATGGTGAGTGTAATGACCATATACACCACAAAGAGCACAAGGGTGGATAGTTTTAACAGTATTTTTCCCTTGGCATTTGTTGTTATTGCCCCCTTGGGGGTTTTGGTTCCCCTGGTTCTGGTTGCCCCCAGTGGGTGGATGTTGTGGGGGTTGATTCCCGCCTTGACCAGGATTGTTGTTGTTCCTATTCCATCCTTTCCTCCTGTTATTGTTCAATAGATGAATTGGGTTGTCTATATTTAATTGTTCAAAATTCTGGTATTGTTGAGCAGCGGAAGGTTGAACAAAATTCACCCCCGCATTTGGATGTGGGGGAGCCATGGGTTGTGGAGGCCCGGAAAGGGGAAGTATGGATTTTGCGGTGGTGCCGACCCATAGGGTACATAGGAAGGCTGTGTTCTTTCACTAGTACTATAAGTTGATGTTAAGGGGGTACCACTGGTTGAGGGAATAGGTGGATGTATGGGAGCTGCCGGTGGTGGTCCACTGATGGGTGGAGGTATAGCAACAGGATATGGTTGTTGATAAGGGGGTGGGGGAAAATAAGGAGTTCCCCCATATGTCGGCGGGTATTGAGGTGTTCCATACATCGGTGGTGGTTGGGGTTGTGGACCATGGTGTGTGGTGGCACCTATTAGTCCGTCTGCTGAGTGAGACATCCCTGGTTTGTCCTGGCCAAATGGCACAGGTTTTGGAAGATCAGGAAGTACTGTGTACAAGTATCCTGACTGTGCATAAATGAGGTCATATTGTTGAGCCTTGCTGATGGCTTCCTCTTCAGACTGTGGGAAGGTAGAAGCTACATCCTTACCAAGGAGAGCGACAAGTGATCTAAGAAACCAGTCAAGGCATTGTTGTTTGGTGGTTTCTGCTTTACACAAACTATGTCACCTATGCCACTCATGAATGTGGTCAGCAATGTGGGTGGCTGAGGACTGTTTGAAATTAGAAAGTAGTTCAAGACCATTGTCATGGCGGATAGGTAATTGGAAGAAAGTTAAGAATGCTTTGGCTAAGGATTCAAAGGTTGTATGGGACCCTGATTTTTCTTCGACATACCATTTGGCTGATGGACCAGTAAGTGTGCGTTGGAATAATCGCAGTCTGACGGAATCCTCCATGATGCTATTGGAAGAACACCATAGATGAAAGGTCATGACATGATTGGTGGGGTCGTCCCCTTCCTTTCCTTCAAACTTGGGTATGTCTGAGGGAAGTTTGGTTGGCATTGCAGGCCATGCGGCATCATGCAATATGGGATCATTGGTATGCTTGGTAAGATCCGGTATGTTAAGAGAGGCCAAGTATGGCATCTGTAGTGGGGGTGGAGGGTTAGCTCCGACCATAGTGTGTTGTGAACCTGATCCTTGATGGGGACTAGGTGGGTTGGTGCTCCCTCCTTGAGAGGAAGTGGGTCCCCTGCTTCCGTGCAAAGGAGGGCGAGTGACTGTGTGTCCTTGGGAATTGGACCCAAGTAAGGTAGAACCAAGCAAAGCTGATCCTAAGATGGTAGAACTCACAAGAGTGTGTGAAGGAGGTACTGATGAACGAGTACGACCAGATACTTCCCCTAAAATAGGAGGAAGGTTGAGAAAGCATCGGGAACGACGGGGGTTCTGTGGTTCCCCTATGATGTCAGACTAATTGTGTGAAAATGTGTGCAACAAGTGGTGAGAGAAATGTAGAACCAAGAGCCTTTGCTGTGACTGTTTTACACAATATATATATCAAAGTCAAACTATAATCAGATGTGCATCATACA
>ML781499.1:184788-195285 GCA_009831015.1 Picea engelmannii
ATTTGGATGCCTACCCCCGAAATCCTACCTAGACTAAAATTTTCTTTTGGCACCTCCTGTGGAGGACAACTTAGTGAGTTGTTTAGAAAGATTTTAGATGAATTGTTTTGTGAGGCTGGGGGTGAAAACCAACCTCGTTTGATTAAAAGTGGGAGTGGATAGTCCAATCATGAAAAGATGGGGTGTTTTTAGAATCCCTTTTGAGGAGACCTACTTAGACCACCACGTTTCGAGATGAGGCTATGTGAGTGAGAAAGTGGATTTTGTGTGTGAGTGAAAGTGTACCAAATTTTAGTTTTTTAGATGTCATCTTGCAACATGTGGACATCGCTTGGTCCTTTACAAGAGTTTGATTACCTAAATAAGCTAGATGTCATTGGTACAACCTTGCGGAATTTTAAAAGCCCTAGGAAACTAGCATGTGGACATTGTGGTCCGTTACTATCCTTTATCTCCCTATGTGTGAGTTAATCTAGAAAAGCATGGAAACTAGCCTAGATTGAACATGTGGGCATGTGTGGGCCCATTACAAACTTTTAAACTCTCCTAGTTTTTTGATCTAAGAAAGTAAAATTGCAACAACTATATACTTTGTGACATGTGGGCATGTATGGGCCCTTACAAAGTTAAGGTAAGTTTGAAAAATGAAACTAAGAGGGGTCTCAAAAAGAGCCTTTGTCCTCTCCTAAAAGTTTTGAAATTTTGTTAAGGGAGATGAAACCGTTTTCGCAATCCTTTTCTGGTTCTCAAGATCGCTTAATGACGTGAGAGAAGAGCATACTCAAGATTGTTTACTTGCAATTTCTAGTCCCATATGTGAGTTTAGATGTGATTAGAATTGATGTTCAACTTAGATTTATAAACAAAGCAAGCCATCCATGTGGCAAAAAGAAAAAAATAGGACAAATGAATTTTATCCACCTAAGTGCCTATGTTTGTTTGATTATCCCCTTTATAAGTTGAGGGGTCTAAGTGGTGCAGTATTCAGAGCATGCATATCATCATTCTTAATAAGGAAAATGCTTTTTCCCCACATCCAAGAGCTTACAATGTCAAATTTAAGTCCAAATGCGCGGCCTCCTGTGTAGACAGTGGTGCATATGGCGCCTGCGTGCTGAAGGAACTGAAAGGAAAAGCGCCTGCGCGCCCAATGTGCGCCTGTGGGGTATAATACTCGTGCGCCTGAGTCAAAAGTCCAAGAAGAAAAATACGGATGGATTTCTCTCCAATGTTTGGTGAATTGACTGGTAAGCAAGTCGACAGAGGCCGGTTTGTGAACCTACAAGTTAATGAAATCAAAAGGAAAGCAAATGAAGCCCAAATGAGGGAGGATTTGATACCAACTCCCCAGTATGGTCGCCAATCTATTTGCACCCAATTCGTCACTAGGTGAGAAAATTCAGAGTGCTTACATGCCCAGTTGGGCTCTGCTAGGCATGACAACTGTGAGGTAAAAGGTTAGAGAAAGAAACAATAAAACAATAAGCAAAAACAAATCAAAACTAATTAAAACTAAGAGCATATGGAAAAATGAAAAACAAATGTAAATGGACCAATATCACCAATGTATAAGCTGATCTGATTGATGAAATCCAAAGATACACAAAGAAGAAAGGGGACTTGGGTCCCTTCTTTCTCCAATGGAAGGCTCTTGAGGCCCTCACTGATTGCTCTCCTTACAATGAAAAGATGAAAATGTGGGTGAAATAACTCCAATCTTATTCACTCAAGAGAGGGGTGAATAGCTTCATGAAATGTAGCTTGTAGTGTTTATTGCCAAAGAATGGGTCCTTAGCAATCTCAACAGCATAACAGTATGAAGAATTCCTTGATAAAATGGTGGTCATTCATGGCTTTTTATAGCCAAGCATTGGGTTATTATGTGACCTCTTTTGAATGTGAAAAGGGGCTCTTTAGGGCACAATTAGGTCTTTGACCAGCCCACCATGAGGATTGAGCTCGGATTTGATGTCAAATCAACTTGGGAGATGATCCATTAGTGGTTGGGAGGTCGACCAATTTCAATAAATGCGCCGTTTAGCAGGCGTGTGGGTTTTTCGCCCCACAGCTACGCCTTTTGCACATATGCGCGCCTTGTACGTTACTGTTGCGCGCGCACCCAGATGATGTAAAGCGCCCTTCAAATTTTTGGTCATTTGTATATTTTTTGACCCTTTTGCAATGCTGTGGAATTAATCCTGTGCCATGAATGACTCTTTCTGTTGTGACGATGCGGAGTTCTTATCGCCCTGTGCAGACGAAATTTCAGTGATAACGATTTGTTCCATTTCTTTCAATAATATTTCCAAGTCTATCTCCATTTCTGCGAGCTGTACGTTCTGCTGCATGATAAGTTTCAACAATCCTTCTTTCTCATTTTCAGCTTCAGCTACCTCTTTATCTTGTGAATCCTCTATTGGTGGAAATTTCAATTGTTTTCTCAAATATGCAATGTCATCATTCTTTTGCTTCAACATTTCCTTTGTTTCTTTAACATTCGAGGGATCGTAGCCAATCTTAAGCACCAACTCCTCTAAGGATTTTATTTTATTATCCTTTGCAAAAGAGGATATCTTCTCCAGCTTCAATTGGGTTTGAACATTTCTTAAAGACACCTGTAACTTAGTTGTGGTAGAGGAAGCATGTGCTAATGTGGAGAAAACCATTTCTCCAGTTTGTCTGTGGAAATCCATTTGGTCAGCTGGATGGACTTCTTTAGTGTCAAAAAAAAATAGTTGACCTCTTATAGTTAGTGACCTCTTTGGGGTGAGGCACCTATGCTTGTAGGAATACCAGATGCATTCTTCCTTTCTCTATATCAAAGGCTGACAATAGTCTATGCTGTGCTGTGGAAGTTTGCTTCCAGAACTGGGAGTAAGTGCTATTAGTCAGCATCTGGTTCTTCTTTTTCATCATATCATATTTCTCCAAGATGCTTATAGGTGCAGATCCTTGTGGATTTTGGGTGGTCACATCTATTTCTGTCTTCTTCTTAGAATAAGAAGTTGGCACCACCTACTATCTTCTCTCAATCACTGTGGCAGAGTAGGGATCTTCCTCACCAGACATGTGAGTAGCAGGAGTGGTTTTGGGTTTCTTGCTGTATACTCAGAATTATTCTGCTGATACCTCAGTGATTGAAGGTGAATCATCCTTTCTTAGCCTTTTTTACTTGGGTATCTGAGGAGTAGCAGTCGGTGAGATAGATACTGAAAGAGATTCATGTGGCTCTGTATCTACCAGAGTATTTACTTCCCATTCTGTTTGGTTCACATATTTTTCGATTTCTAGCTTGAGGGTGTGGGCATAGGGTGAACTTTTGTTATTGGAACTCATCTCTACAATGATCCCACTGGGGTCATATCTCCAAATAAAACTAGTGTTGAATTTCATCTCCTTCAACAATTTGTCTGCCTCTTCCCAACAACTCGATTGTTGTAGATAAATGGGCCTATTTGTCCTTTGATCCTCATCTGTTGTTTTTTCTTCAGAGACACAAAATGGATTTCATCTGATTTTATCATTTGATGAATATATTCCAGTGCAAATATTCGAACAAACACATACTTAGGAAACTTCTATGGAGCTAGTTCGCACCCATACACTTTGATTTCTACGTGATTCTGGTATAGAAACCAATCTACAGTATCTTCCAGATCTGAAAGGTGAAAAACTGTTTGAATTTCTTCATTGATCCTTGGCTCAGGTCTTAAAATAAGAATTCCTACAACTAGATGATAAAACAATTGAATGAATTGTTTAAAAGTGAACTCAGTGGAGTTTCTCCTGAGTAGGGACATCCATAATGTGACTGCTTGAGGTTTTCCTTCCTTGTCCATCTTCTGCATTGAGAAAGAGAACGTATCCACCTGAAAAAGGATGAACATGTAAGCCAGGATGGATGAGTACCGGAACATGCCCTCTATGGCGAACTGTGAAAACTGCTCGTGAATGTTCTTCGCCAGGAAAGTGTTGTAGTCGAACTGAGTGGTGGATTTTTCCTCGGTAGAGAAAATGGACAGAAAAACCAATATAGGCTCATCCACCCATGTGTCTGAAAAATAACCAAGAAGACAACCGAGTGATGAAATGACTTGACTTCCCTTTTTTGAGAACAGGGAGGAGGGATAGGGGGGATTTGATTTGGGGAACTAAGCGTCCTGTGGGAGAAAAAATTCAAATATCTGGGCTCTTTGAGGAAAAGATCATTTCTGGTATAATTTTGTTATGATTTCGAGATTGAAAGGGGAGGTAGATTCATTTCTAGGTATCTACATCATTTGATCAATAGCCTCTCGCGTGATGAAGAATAGAGTTTCTCTTGATACAGAGACTATGGCTCTCTGGTTGGGAAAGTAATGAGCCTGGCATTTGAGGGAAAATTTAGGGAAATGATGGACCTGGGGAAAAATATATAAAGGAATATTGGACTCCTAGAGCCCGATTTTATTGCTTTGAACTAAGAAAGTGTCTTTGAGCCATGACTGCAACTCCGTGAAATCGACTTCGCACCTTGTGTTTGATATCAGATGATCTTTGTCAGCCAATGGGATCTTGTCGAGGTCGACAGGAGGTGGGAGGAAAGGATTCTCCTAGGCTTCTTCTTTCTTGGACTTTGGCGCCATTGCTGTGAAGAGTACTTGCAATTAAAAAAAAATGTTAGTGGTAATGGCTATGGCTGGATGAGTCATTGCAGAGACGGAGGAAAATGAATCTCTTGATACGTAGGGAATGTGAATGGAATGGGAGATGACTGAAACGGGGTTGAATTTGAGTGGATGAGTATCATTTTGGGTGAACAAGGACAAGTCAGATGGACAATGGGTATGTGGCCAGTCATAAATGGCCAACGGGTCATTTAGAGTGTGAGAGTGTAGGATGGAGGATGTTTGAAGTGTACCTCTGGTTGACGTGTGCACTGGTGATTAGAAGGCGAACGAGAAATATATGACCTGTAACTATTAAATGGATGGGACATGCTGATGGGGTCATGACGTGGAACTTGCAGAGGGTGGTGGTGAAATGTAACACTGATAGGCAGTAAAAGTTTGGAGAGGGGGAGTTTGGACGCGATGAGGTGAGGCCACATTGCGATGGGGCCTGCCTGGATTTGTTTCATTCTGGATCCCCCCTTTTAGTTAAAGGAATAATATTCGAGGGGGTCTAGGATTCCTTGTTGACCGCTGATCTGGGCACATTGTTTAACATCATGTCAGACTACCCCCNACTGTTAAAGGTCGAATGATCGGGGGGGTCCAAAATATTTTTAGAGCCATAGATATGGGCGCTCACCGCTCAGTCATAGATCCAGGCCCGATATTAAATTTTCCAGGGCACGATTCAACATATGGTGTGAGACTTAGGCTTAATGACTTTTTATGGTTTTTGTGCACCGCTTCTTTTACTCTTTATCGTCATGGGGTTAGAAAAACACTTCATCATCCAAAATCTTGCATTTTCATTAATCATCATACATATTAATTGAAAAGAAACTGTTTAACCTATGTCCTACCATACATCATTTTCACCTTTAGCCCAACTTAGATTGTTGGAATAAGAAAATACTCTTCCTAGGGGGTATTTGACCAAGATTAGGTTGTTTGGTCAAATTTATTCACTAACTAACCTATCATCTTGACTAAGATTAGACAGTTTAGTCAAGATTATTCACTAAGACTATCAACATCAATTTAAAAGGACTTGGCCATGCTTAAACTGTATGGATCAAGCCATTGTTATTGCATGGGGATTCATTTAATTTATTTTATGCCCTCTTTTATTCTTTTCTCATTTTATTTTTCTTTTTCTTTTCTTTCTTTTTCTTTTTCTTTATGCAATAGTCTCTACAAATCAAAAACACTAAAGGGAACAAAAATACAATCAACAGTTGATCCTATAAATTATAGGGATATAATAGTGGCTCCACCTAGGGATGGTATCCTCCTTGCGAGATGCCAAGAATCTTGTTTCTTGTTGTCTTCAAATACTTCCTCTAGAGTTTCTTTGCTGCCTGACTTGCTTTATTTTGAAACTTTGATAGCATTATTCAATGTCTTAGGGCCTTCTCCTCAGGCTTCAAACATATGAACAAAAACACCTACACCTAAAAGACTTGTAAAATAAATGATATATACAATGGAATGACAATGTGACCTCTCTACTAAGGTGGCAAATAATGCTTCAACATCCTGCCATTTATGGGTCCCCCTGGCAGGTCTGATCTGTCACGATTTGCAAGTAGGAAAGCATTATTTCCTCTGAAGGCCTGAATGGTGTAAGGACCCTTCCACAAGCTATCAAACTTCCCATGTTTACCTTTATCTTCATTTCTGGAGTCCCACCTCAAAACTAGATCACCCAATTCAAAGTTATCCTCTTTGGTTCTCTTGTCATAAATATTTTTAATAGTTTCCTGGATCACTTGATTTATGTTGTAGACTCCTTCTCTGGATTGCATTAGGTGGATCATTTGATTTATTCTTTGATGGACATCATTTGGTTCTTCTTATGTTTCCTGCAATAGTTTCATGACCGAGACTCCTAATGAAAGGGGGAAAACTGCCTCAATGCCATACACCAATTGGTATGGAGACATACCAATCGATATTTTGGTGCTAATCCTGTCAGCCCAGAGTGCAAAAACCAACTTATTATGCCACGATTTTTTTTTTTCCTGCAGCGTCTTTCTGAGGATGTTCACCAGACTTTTGTTAGAAGACTTAGCTAGCCCATTTCCCTGTGGATAATAAGTCGTCGAGTGTCCCAAAGTAATATGATATTGATTACAAAAATATGTGAGCCTTTTGGATCTAAAAGCTGCTACATTATCAGTTATAATTTTTATGGTACATCCAAAACGAGACAAAGTGTTAGTTTATAAAAACTTGATGATGACAGAGTCAGTAGCTTGCCTGCATGGTACAACCTCGATCCACTTGGTGAAGTAGTCTGTGGCCGTGAGGATATATTTATGTTGGCCTGAAGAGGGAGGATTTATTTCACCAATGAAGTCTAGCCCCCACTGTTGGAAAGGATATTCCACAGAGACGGGTTTCATTGGGAGTGGTAGAAGCTTCCTTTTCCCTTCAAAACTCTGACACTGGTGGCAAGAGGTAACCTTCTAGTGAACATCAACAAACAGAGTAGGCCAGTAAAAGCCAACTCTCAGAATCTTGTTAGCTGTGGTCTTCCAACTCAGGTGCCCAGCATAGTCTCATGCATGGAAATCTTGAAGAACTTTGTCAACTTCATCTTCTAACAAGCAGTTAAGAAAGATATCATCAGGATCTTTCTAATAGATGTTGCCTTCCAAAATACAAAATTTCAATTCTTTCAATTTAATAAATCTATCTTTGGTCTTAGTCAAACCTGGAGGAGCCTGTAAATTGTGGAGTACAAAAATGAGGTTTGCGTACCAAGGGGAATTTAAGAATGCCTCTTTTATGTTTGGAGTCGCCTGCTCTTTCAGTCTGTCTACTGTAGCCAAAAAGTTAATATCTAAAGCATGGAAATTAGACTCAGCCATCATTTTGGCCAAACCCTGTCCTTTGATCAATTTAGTAGGTTTTATCTCGATGTCGTATTCTAGAATGACCGCAATCCATTTTCCTCTTATGCCATCCGGATTATCCTGGGTCAAAATATCCTTCACCACAACATTAGGGATGTAGGAAATTGTGTGAGAATGAAGAATATAGACCCTAAAATATTTTATAGACTTTACCAGGGCAAAGGATTGTTTCTCCATAATGTTATAATTCAATGCCATGTCTCTTAAAGATTTGCTAAAAAAGGCTATAGGTTTCTCGTACCCTTCACTATTCTTCTGCAACAATACTACTACTATAGTGTGCTCAGACGCGAAAGAGAAAAGAGAAAAGTCTTTGGTATATTCTAGACTAATCGGAATTGGATCTTGGGTGAGTGCATGTTTCACTTTCTCAAATGACTATTTGGAGTCGGTGTTCCATTTGATTTTTGTGTCCTTTTTCAACATATTGGTAATATTCCTGAGAAGCTCGGCCAAGTTTGGTATGAATATTCTAAGTAAATTTATCTTGCCAATGAAATATTGCAGTTCTTTGATGTTCCTAGGGTGTTCCACCTTCTGTATAGATTCTATCCTATTGGGATCTATTTTAATTCCATCTTTTGAGATTATGTGTCCCAACGATTTACCTTCCTCTAACTCAAAAAGGCTTTTCTTAGGATTTAATGAAATCCCAAATTTCCTTCATTTCTCAAACACACGTCTGAGGTGGAACAAATGTTCTTTGTTGGATTTGGAGTAGATAGTTACATCATCTAGATAAATGACTATAAATTTCCCAGTCTCATCCACAAAGGCAATATCCATTTCTCTTTGGAAAGTAGCTCTAGCCTTGATCAGATCAAAAGGCATCTTCACATACATGAAGGTGCCCCAGGGTGTGGTAAAAGATGTATTCTCTTGATATTCTGGGTGGACCAGGACTTGGTTGTAACTAGAGAAAACATCTAGTAATGATATCCTACTAGATACGACCACCCTTTATAAAATATGGTCCATTTCGGGTAAAGGGTAATTGTCTTTGAGGGAGACTTTGTTCAAATTTTTGAAATCTATATAGAGCCTAATCTCGCTATTTTTCTTCCTGGTTGGAACTAGATTAGAAACCCATTTGGAAAACCTCAAGGGGACTATAATATTGGCATCATACATCTTCTTGATTTATTTCTCTATCAGGGGAAGCAAATTGGGATTAATTCTCCTAAGTTTCTGTTTGAAAGGTTTATGTTCTTATTTTATGGGAATCCAGTGTTGTTTGATGCTTGTGTCATAGGATTTTAAGTCCTCATAGCCCTAGGCGAAAACATCTATATATTCCTTAAAAAGTTCAATGTATTTTATTTTTTGCTTTGGTGGCAGTGATTTAGACAGTTTTATCATTTTGGGGTTTTCTTCTGTTCCTATGTTGTAGTCTTCAACCTCTTTACCGCTAGCTTCAATTTTCGGTTTTTTGGCTACATTGTTAAAATCAAACAAGTCTTCCAACAGAACTAAACCTCTAGGTAACACATTATTTTTAAAATGAAGGATATCAAAATCTACATCACTTTCATTGATTTCTTCAGTATCTATTGTATTTACACTACCATTCCCAAAAAAATATTTATTTACAACTTCTTCATCCTATTCTGAATCTATGTTCGTACATTCGAAATCATTTTTACATTGCAGGAAATCCTCAATTTGATCATCATTTCCAAATACCTACCAGTATCTGATATTGTTAGGAACCATTGGTCTGCACTTCACCTCCACTGTGTACTTGTGAGTGGGAAGAAAAGGGATTTTATAGGTATCTGTTGATGTAACTAATCTGTCTGTGAGTATATTTTGTCCTCTAGGCATCACCTGCAAATCAACCTCAGTAAAGCATTGGAGAGCATCCAAAGCAACGTTTCTATAGGCTCTAAGTCTTGGATGTTTTGCTGCATACTCACCTTTGATTTGCTTGATAATTAATTCAGAATCACCCCTTACCATTATCTTCTTAGCACCAACTTTCTTCAATAATTTCAGGGCGAGCATTAAAGCCTCATACACAACTATGTTGTTAGTACATTGGAAGTTCAGTTTATAGGAATGATTCTCGGAGTACTTTGATCTATGGTTATGCATCCACACTCCGGTCCCAACTCCTTATTTACTCACAACACCATCGAAGTCCATGCTCCAGAATTTTGCTGGTAGTTCCTCATTTCTAGGTATTTGCATCATCTGATGAATGGCCTCTAGCGTGATGAAGAACAAAGTTTCTCCTGATGACGAGACTATGGCTCTCTGGTCAGGAAGATAATGAGCCTAGAATTTGAGGGCGAATTCAGGGAAATGATGGACGTGGGGAAAAATATATAAAGGAATATTAGACTCCCAGAGCTCAATTTTGTCGCTCTGATCTAAGAAAGTGTCTTTGAGACATGACTGCAACTCCATGAAATCAAATTTGCACCTTGTGTCCGATATCAAATGATCTTTGTTGGCCAATGGGATCTTGTCGAGGTCGATGTTGGTCACTATAATTGCTTAATTAATTTCAAACAACCAAGTGAAACATAAATTATCAACCCAGGGAAGTCTTTTGTTTCAAAGATAGCTGCGCACTATATATGCTCAATTCCAAAAGCACTTAGTGTTGTAGTAAAGAAATCATTCTATCTAACTTGCTGAAATGAACTGAAGTTCGGAATTGTATCACAGGAAAGAGATCTCCCTATTGCAATTCTTTATAGTTCAAATTAAGAATCCTGTATTACATTTTAAGATAACATTGCAATGGGTGAGAACAACTATCTTGTAATCAGAGAACAGGACCCTTACTCTCAAACAGAGACTCAGTACTAACACTCTCTCATGAAAGCAATAATGCAGAAAACAATAAGCTCTATCTAACAGAGAACAAAGCACGTAGTTCCTTCCTGTCTAAGCAGGAACCTTGGGCCTTACTTCTGTTT
>ML781499.1:208830-237990 GCA_009831015.1 Picea engelmannii
TAAACATATAGTGATGAGAAAGGACGTTGTATACCTTGAGGTGATCAGATGAAGTGATAATATGAGTCTAAATACAGGTGATGAAGGGTATAACAATGGCAAAAAGTATGAGCAAAAAGGTACAATATGTGGTCCCAACAGTCGACAGGAGGTGGGAGGAAAGGATTCTCCTTGGATTTTTATTTCTTGGACTTTAGCGCCATTGCTGTGAAGAGTACTTACAATTCAAACAAAATGTTAGTGGTAATGGCTGTGGCTGGATGAGGCATTGCAGAGACGGAGGAAAATAAATCTCTTGATATGCAGGGAGTGTGAATGGAATAGGATATGACCGAAATGGGGTTGAATTTGAGTGGATGAGTATCTGTTTGGGTGAACAAGGACAGGTCAGATGGACAATGGGTATGTGGCCAGTCATAAATGGCCAACGGGTCATTTAGAGCATGAGAGTGCAGGATGGAGGATGTTTGAAGTGTACCTCTGGTTGACGTGTGCACTATGATTGGAAGGCAAATGGGAAAGATATGACCTGTAACGGTTAAATGGATGGGACATGCTGATGAGGTCATGACGTGGAAATTGCAGAGGGTGATGGTGAAATGTAACACTGATAGGCGGTAAAATTTTGGAGAGAGGGAGTTTGGACGCGATGAGGTGATGCCACGTTGCGATAGGGCCCGCCCAGATTTGTTTTTATTCTGGACCCCCCTCTTTTAGTTAAAGGAAGAACAATCAGGGGGGTCAGATATTCCTTGTTGACCACTGATCTGGGCATAGTTGGATCAGCCATTGATCTTGGCGTGTTGTTTGACATCATGTCGGACCCACCCCGCTCCATTAAAAGCATAATGGTCGGGGGGGTCTGGAATCTTCTGTGGACCATTTGATTACACGCTGGTGGGATGGTCGTAGATTTGAGTGCACATCTTAAACATCTTTTTAGACCCCCGCCCCCTCCACTGTTAAAGGTTGAACGATTGGGGGGGTACGAAATCCTTTCAGAGACATAGATCTGGGTGCTCATCGCTCAGTCGTAGATCTATGCCCGATCTTTAATTTTCCAGGGAACGATTCAATATATGGCGCAGGACTTAGGATTAATGAATTTTTATGGGTTTTTCACACTTATTCTTCTTCTTTTTATCACCATGGGGTTAGAAAAACACTTCATCATCCAAAATCTTGCATTTTCATCAATCATCATACATATTCATTGAAAATAAATTGTTTAACCTATGTCCTACCCTACATCATTTGCACCTTTATCCCAGATTAGACTATTGGACTAAGAAAATACTCTTCCTAGGGAATATTTGACCAAGATTAGGCTGTTTGGTCAAATTTATTCACTAACTAACCTATCATCTTGACTAAGATTAGACAGTTTAGTCAAGCTTATTCACTAAGACTATCAACATCAATTTAAAAGGACTTGGCCATGCTTAAACTGTATGGACCAAGCCATTGTTATTGCATGGGGATTCATTTGATTTCTTTTATGCCCTCTTTTATTCTTTTCTCATTTTATTTTTCTTTTTCTTTTCTTTCTTTTTCTTTTTCTTTATGCAGTAGTCTCTGCAAATCAAAAAGACTGAAGTGAACAAAAATACAATCAATAGTTGATCCTATAAATTATAGAGTTATAACAAGTTGGACCTATTCTATGCAAGCAGTTGTTGCAACAGTTTTCTGGGTCTTGTTATTTCCACACGAGGGATGAATCGTGACCATTGATCAATTATCCTTCTCTCGTCCTGACCCTTCATGGGGGGTTTCCATGGTATCGATTATTGATAACCCTCAGCCCGACATCGTCAACATACATGTTGGTTTGTGCCCATATTTGATTGGTACTTTTGATTAACCACCTCCAACCAAAAATGTCCATTACATGACGGTTGTCCCCGACCAGCCTCGGGCAGAAATATTTCAAATCTTGTCATTTTGCACGATGTACTTTAACGATCCATGGAATCTTCCTTCCCCATCCGCCATGATGGAAGGGACAGAGAACCATGGCATGTCCATGCCTTTTTCCACGACAAAAGTTTCATACTCGATCATTCAACAAGCTTCTACTGACCTCGATCCGACTCTAGCACAAGAGTGAGACTTGGTGCTCGAGCCTAGTTGGGCTCAAGGTTCCCTTGTTGATACAGATTATTTAGACTTATTCTTGCCCTCAGATGAGGTGATTATTGAGGAAATGACTAGTTCGAAAAAATCCTGGGATGATCTTCATCAGAGATATTACTTCCTCCCATATTTAAGACGAATTGACGTAGGTGAATTCACTCTGACTATGACTGGAGATAAATCTTGTCCTATCAATCCTTTAGCAACGCACATTGTTTACACTGAAGGAAATATGGAAAAAATAGCTAAAACGATACCTATTGACATCTCCAAAACCCTTGGCATCGTGGAGAATATCTTCATCGGAGTGAATTTCTCCCCCGAGGAGATTCAAATCTACACGGATTTATTTAAAGAATTTTTCAATGTGTTTGCCTGGTCTTACGAAGAAATGCTAGGTATAGATCCAAGAATCGTCGAACATGAAATCACGACTTATCCTGATGTTAAGTCGGTTCGGCAAAATCTTCGTTTGGTCAATCCTAAGAAAGCAACAACTATTAAGGTTGAAGTGGAGAAACTACTTAAAGCTGGTTTCATCTACCTTGACCAATTAACTCAATGGGTGTCAAATTGTTGTGAGGGAAATCTCCCTATGGACTAGCAAATAGAGTTCAGACTTTGCATGTAGATATGACCAAATAAAAACTACTTTCTACCTTCATCCCTAGATTTAAATCCCCTTTTCTTAGTAAATGCAAGGAAAGATCAACCTACCTCATTCTCGACGTTTGATGTTGATCCTCTATTGTACTTGATTACTTGTTCGCAATACTCCTTCCAAAGATGACTTGCATACAAGACAAGAAACAATTATTCATGCATCCTACTTATATACTAACGGGTTATAAATCCAAACATATACTAATCAACCTATGAAAAGTTCATGAATTGGGACGGGAAAATCATTTTCTTTATTACTTTGAATGAGTCAACTTACAAAAGTTGCCACCAGCCACCGCTCCGTGAACCTGATCCCGAGCTCCTCTTCTACTGTCCTCCAACTGATTTTCTTTGTATCTCCTTTGGCATCAGGAAAGGCTAAAGGGTTGGGACAATGGGAATATGCAAATGGGCAGAGTTTCTTTGCTATATTTTTCCTCCTCCAAATGGGACCCCTACCCCTTCTTTTATAGGCTAGAAGGAGCTAGGTATTTGGATGAACCCTTGGCCATGCATGGCCAGGAGTTTCAGTTAACTCACCCATAGATTTTGTGTTCTGTCGACAAATTTCCTTTTTTCATGCTTTTTTCGGTCCATGTGGGTTGTTTTGGGTCAGCCAACATGCACACGCATACAGTAATGGAGTAGGGCGCGTGGGCCTTTATAAAAGAGGATTTTCAAAGAGTTGTTCAACAGTGATTTGGCAAAGAAGGGATATGAGATGGCCTGATGCCAGGAAAACATGTGTGGTGCAATTTAGGGTTATAATAGATGCCCCCTAATGTGTGAGGTCAGAAGAGCATCTGATGGCCGAAATACATTACCAATCTTTACTAATGTGACGAACGATTGAGCCCAAGGATCAGGAACCGAGAGGTGTCGTCTGCAAAATAACACATGTCTCATCGAGGCGGGCATACCCATGCTCGAGATAAAATAGAATCATGTCTACCAATCAAATACACTATAGATCCATGTCATATAACTATATAAAGAGTATCCGCGAACAATACACAATGGAGCTACATCTCGAAATCAAAAAGATATATGTATAGAGTATCCATCTTCTAGAAGCTGATATGGCCTAATGGCTGGAGATGAGATCTTCAGAGCTCGAGCAACAACTTCAAAATCTTCAAAACTCAGGTAGGAGTGTAATATGAGTGTACGACTGCACTACCCAGAGTTCTTCGATGACTCGTCGATCATGGACTTGATAATCTTGATGATTAGACTGAAGGCTTCAGTGATCTAGAACAAGGACTTGATTGGATGTTCAGGATGGCCGGGTATGAGGACAAGAGACATATTTCAGAGGGGCCGACTCAGGCTTGGTGACAAAATTCCCTTGGATAATAGCATGACAAATGATGAGACTCAGGCAGCATGGATTTAATCATAAGTCTACGAAGCAGGAGGCAACGCAAACTCTCCATATGTTTGGAAGTATAACCAAATGGTGGAGGACACAACTCTATATAGAGAGAAAAAGATTCCTAAGGTTGTACTACATACCATAGTTTGATGAACAAATGGACAAATGTGCTTTATCCAAGGGCGACTCATTATGCTGCCAATAAAGAAAATACTTTTCCCTTCCTCTTTTTGGGGTATATTTGATTTTTTTTTTTTTGTCCTTTTCAATAGTTTTGGAAAAAGAATAAAGGAATATTACGTTACAAAGGAGGAACGAGTGTGGAAAACATACAAGTTCAAGGCACAAGGGAAAGACTGATTTTAAAAATAATGATACTCGGGAAAAATCCTCCGGGGGCCAAGGGTGTTAAAACGCAGAAGCACACTGTTACTAGGCTGACATAGAAGGTATGCAAATGCGGTTAACAAAACACACAATTGTAACGTCCTTTGATGTAAGTTTAATGAAAAAAGAGAAGGTAATCTCGGTGGTTTTTCATATTTAGAGAGTTTAAAAAAACATAAAAGGAGACTCCATTGGGGTACCTTTTTCGAATATAGTCTAGTCGGTTCGAAAAATGGGTAAACTAGCACCGATAAGACGTCGATTCAAAACCATTTTAATGAGTGTGACACGGACAAGATCACTCGGCTATTTTTTCATTTTTAAGGAGTCTGAAAAAAGATTAACTATGGACTCTGTCAGGAATGTTCTTCTAGACCAATTTTAACGAGTGTGAAAGAATAAGGTCACTTGACAATCTTTTCAATTTTATGGAGTCTTAAAAGAGCTTAACTGTGGACTCCGTTGGGGTTCCTTCTTCGTAAGTTTAGTCTCTTAGGCCTGAAAAAGGGATAAAATTATACCTGAGAGTACTCTTCTATAGAGACGAAGTTCCATAGAGTATACCTTTGTTTGTATAGTTGACCGTCTGGACCAAAAAAGGGGTAAACTATTGCCAGACAGACGTGACTTCAAATTTCATTTTAACGAGTGTGAAAGGCCACAATATCGCTTGACAATATTTTCATATTTAGAGGGTCTGAAAAGGGCTTAAAATAAGATCCGTTATTTTTTGGGAGTCCTGAGGGTGAGGTCAAGAGAGAAGAAGAATCATGAAAATGAGGCTCAAACTCATATTCAAGAAAGACTATAAGGAATCCCAAGCCTACAGTGTTTTTAGAGACAACATGAATGCCATAATGCAACCAGGATCTACCTAGGGAATCCATGTTCTGGTAAGCTCTACCGCCAAATTGCGACACTTCTAAAGTAGAGATAACGGTTCTGTGTCACAATTTGATGGGATCGATCCTATGGAAAATGAAAAAGGCAACGAGATACAAAAATCAGGGTAGAAACCTAACCTATATGCTCAAGTTGATCGTCGAAAAAAATTTCATGGACCATCAAAATTTACTCAAAACTCAAAAAAAATGTCTCAATACCCAATCAAATCCCTCCCATATAACTCCTGAATCACTCTAAATGGTTTTGGGTATAAAGAAAATGATAAGGGAGGGCAAAAAAGTGACAAAAGAGGCCAAAAAGTTTATAAATAGAAGTTGGTATCTCATTATCACCATTGTTGATTTGGAAATTGACTTTGGAGCCAAAAGACCCCCTTTGATAAAAACGGTGATTCTGGGAGCTATAGTGGATGAAACGAACTTCCATCTGGACCAAGTAAGTACAAACTCCCCTATATATCTATTCGATTCTTTATTTTTTCTTTTGATTTCATTTTTTGGGTGGGCATCGACCTTTAAAAGGTCAGCCCTAGGTCCACGTGGGCTGTCTCTGGACAGGCCGCATGTACACTCGGGCAGAGTAAAAACTGCCCGCGTGCACACACGACTGTCACCTAGACAACATGCATGGACCTCCCTTTATAAACAAAAAGAACCAAAGAGCACTCATTCACCCTCCTGAACTTTGTTGTTTTGGCAGGATGTATGTCCACTGGAGGGAAAGGGAGCATGAAGAAGTTGGTTAGTTGGTTGCGGGAGATCCGAATGCCGTGGTCGGGTTGATGTAATGTGGTTTGCTAAAGTTCTTCCTGTGTCCGTTTATGTGGGCATAACCAAGGCTACTGAATGCCTTGGTTGACTATTGGCATCCTGATGTAGAGGCTTTCATGCTAGAGGGAAATCACTGGTGCCCACCACCGAGGATATCTACTTTTTGACTGGCCTCTCAAGAAGAGGGGAACTACTCAATTTCAGGATGTTTTCGTTGGGGCCGCATAACATAGAGGAACTGATAGCCCTACACTGTGAGGCTGGGAAAAACCGTTTGAGCTCCCAAGTTCCCACAAGTAAGATCACTAACCTATCACTGCAAGCATTATTATTGCTCATTGGGCGGATTACCGCTTCAATGGCCTTGCATCAGGCGTCCCGCGCACAGATGAACTGTGCTCTCTAGTGCTTGAATGAAAATATTTTTGACTGGAGTACCACAGTACTAGAGTATGAAGGGGAAATTGATAGATTGTCGTCAACGGACACAGAGGAACTTCAGGTTTGGGACTATTTTGTGTTTTCTCTTTTTCGAGAGAGTTCCAAGCTTTAGTTCTCGGGTAGTGGTACGAGGACATCAGGCCTCTTTTCCTGCTGTATGTATATGGGAAGTATTACTGCCATGACAGGGTGGTGGAAGGACCAATGAGTCCTTCGATGATGAATTTTTTGCATGGCTGTCACGACAGATCCCTGTGATCGAGGATTACCCATATGCAGGGATAGACTTTTCGAGAGATCCTGAGATACCCATGCCTCCTAGTGAGGAGCGAGGGGAGATGGGTAAGTCTCCACCTTTGTAGTTTTTTTGTTGTATATGTGATTTTTATGTCATTTTTGTTATATATATAATTTCTTTTATATGTCAGAGTATTTTACGGATATATGTTTGTTGCATGCAGATGTGGGACCCATGCAACCTGCTGATTATGCAAGGAACATGAGTCATCCTCGGCCAGGGGCCACAGTTGCCATTGCTGGGTGACCAACAGTAGCAAGAGACCTCCCAGCCGGGGAGGCTGAGAGAGTACTCATATGAGTTGAGCGGAACTTTACTACACTCAATCGCACAGTCTCGATGGCAGAGATTGAGGACCTGCCGCCATCCATGCAGCCTCATGTAGTGGGGGCACCTCGGACGTGGGTTCAATTGTTTAGGCATTTATCCCATGTTGTGGACCAATATAATAGGGCCCATAGCCCCTGAACCTATTTAGACATTTTACGTGCCACGAGCACTACTTGTATATAGTTTTTGAGGGCATAAGCCCCGTGACTCGTTATTGGTCCTATTTTTGAGGCGCTTGCATCCATCTATGTACTTTGGTTACTTTTATGATATTATATATGGTTTTTTTGTCTTTTGTGTCTTATGGATCACGTGTGCAAAACATTATTTACATGCTTATGTCAATGTTCTTTCATATGTGTGCAAGATGCCAATCTAAAATTTGATTAGCTAGAGTGTATGTAATTTAGTTTAACCTCCTAGGAACATGAAAATATGTAATATAATCAAAGTTTCATTCTAAGAGACGTACCCTAAGGAATCATCAGTGTAAAGTTGGATCATGAACCCGGTATACTCTATTTAACTGAGACACAACCAATTGAGCATTGAGATAGACCCGGAGATGAGAGATACCCAATGAAAAAGCGTCATGAAGCAACTCAATAACTGCACTATACTCGGTGACATTATTTGTGGTGTCACCTAAGCATATACCTCCGGAGGATAAAAACTGGCCCTGAGGTGTAAAGATTACCCAAGCTGCAGAGGCAAGCCTCCAAGTGTGCTGACTAGCACCATCTGCATACCCAACGAACACCTCAGAATCACTTGACATCTGTCATATTGATGAAAGATAACATCAATGACACATCCATAACATTTAAAAGAAACATAAAAGTAATAGTACAAAGAACATACATATGTTACAAAAAGTTACCCACAGTGACCTACCTATGAGTAATATTTCTTGAGGTGGAGCCCATTTCTAGGCTCCGCCAAAGCATTCCCTTTGAAATCAACTAGACGATAGGCACCCTTTTTTAATACCTCTTTTATGATGAAAGGCCCGAACCACATGGGTTTGAATTTGCCTACCCCCAGGGGGTCCTTATCTTGGTCATAGACTAGGACAAGGTCATCTTCAGAGAAAATCAGAGGACAAATGGACCTATCATATTGACACTTAACCTTATGTTTGTGAGCTTCATTGGCTAGGGCCACATCACGATGTTGTTCATTGAGTTGCACAAGGTATAGTAACCATTCTTCGAGTGGAGAAGTGTCAGGCAATAATTGTACTGCCAATTTTAGAGACGGGATCTGACATTCGATGGGCAAGACTACCTCCAGCCCGTAAACGAGTTGAAAAGGTGAGAAACTGGTTGTGGTCTTAAAATATTTTCGATAAGCCCATAATTTTGAGTATAGCATCAAATGCCAATTTGACTTGGCAGAGTTGATAGTTCGTTGTAGAATAGTCTTAAGAGTTTTGTTTACAGCTTCCACCTACCCATTATCCTAGGGGTAGTAGGGTGATGAATGTTCTTTCCATAACCCAAGATTTGATGTTAATTCGGTCATCATCTGATTCTGAAAGTGACTGCCATGGTCAGTGACAATCTCCCTCGAGACGTCGAACCTTGCTATGATCTGGTTGATTAAAAAGAGAGCTGCGGTCTCTCCATCATCTTTAAACGTTGGCATAGCTTCGACCCACTTTGTGAAGTAGTCTACAACTATGATGATATAGCAATGCCCCCTTGCTGAAGGGGGGTTGCAAGTAGTGTAATCAATCCCCCACTTGGTGAAGGGACCAACTATGATGACAGGAAACATGGGAGCAGGATGTGCCCTCATCTTCAGAGAGAAGATTTGGCAGGGATGGCACTTCTTGACTGATTCTATACAATCTTTGATAAGTGTCTTCCAGAAGTAACCTACTCATAGAATCTTTTGGGTTGTTTCCAACCCATACAAATGACTACCACAAGTTTTAGTATGGCAATCGTTGAGCATGATAACTGCCTCCTCACGAGTGAGACATCGACGTAGGATGCAGTCTACACCTCTCCGATACAATGTATCATTGAGTATGAGATAATTCTTAGCCTGATGGTGTATACACTGACGCTCATCAAGAGAAGCAGAAGTGGGGCATTTCAAAGTCTGGAGATAGATAAGTATATCTTTGTACCAGGTATCTGAAGATGTGATCAAAAACATATCTCCCTAGATAGGCGATTCTTCAGGAACAATGTCACCTGACTCAACCGGAAGTTCTGAAATAAGCTCTATGAAGACCAGTGACTTTTTGGACTTTGCTAAAATGAAGTCTAAGTCAAACTCCTGGAGGATGACCATCCATCTACTAATTTTTCTACCTATTACCCATCGTGTCAGCATGTACTAAAATGGATTCACGACAACAATGATGGTGGTCTTGCGGAACAGAATGTAATGACGAAACCGTTGAACAACATGAACTGCTACCAATGCAAGTTTTTTGATATGAGAATAATTGAGTTCCTGTCCTATGAGGCCTTGACTCAGGTAATAAATCACGTATTCTTAGAACAAGTCATCTTCCTGAACTAAAACCATGCCAATGGTTGATTCTGCTGCAGCCAGATATAATAAAAAATCTTTTTTATAGTTAGGTGGCCGGACCAGAGGGGAAGTTGTGAGGGAATGTTTTAATGCATTGAAAGAGAATCGAGTGGCATCGTCCCAGTAAAAAGGAACATATTTCTTCAGTAAGTGCATAAATCCCTTGGTGATTTCGACATAGTTGGCAATGAAGCATCGTAAAAAGTTCACCTTGCCTTGTAGACTCTGAAGTTGAAGGATTGTGCATGGGNGGGGGGGGGGGGGGGGGGGCAACTGGATTATTGCCTCCACCTTGAGAGGATCGACCATGATCCCTGTTGCTGATATGATGAAACCTGACAATCGTCTTGACGTTATGCAGAAGCTGCACTTGTTTGGATTCAAGCGAATCCAGAAGTAGCAACAACGTTCGAAGATAAGTCTAAGGTGTGTGGGATGATCCGTTCTCTTGCGAGATCGTGATGCTAAATCATCTAGATAGGCCTTTACTATATGCTTGAGATCATGAAAAGAAAAATACATGGCCCACTAGAAGGTGGCTCCAACATTTTTAAGACCAAAAGGCATCTTACAATATGTGAATGTACCCCAAGGACAAATGAATTCCATTTTGTGTTGGTCTTCGGGTTTGATTTGGATTTGATAATATCCCAAAAAATTGTCTAGGAAAGAAAAGGCCTCGCAACCAGCACATTCATCAATGATCTGGTCGATGAATGGTGTTGGAAAATTATCTTTGGGACATGCCTTGTTCAAATCACGGAAGTCGGTACATACACGAATCGTGCCTTTTTTTTTATTGATCGACACAGGATTTGACACCCATTGGGTCAAATGGATAGGATAGATAAAACCTACCTTTAGCAATTTCTCAACCTCAATCTTGATGGCTGCTGCTTTCTCAGGATTAACTGGATGAAGCTTCTATCGAACAGGCTTGGCATCAGGATACGTTGTGATCTCATGTTCAACTATTTTTGGATCGATACCTGGCATTTCCTTATAAGACCAGGCAAACACGTTGCAAAATTATTTGAAAATATTTGTGTAGATTTGAATCTCTTCGGGGGAGAAATATGCTCCAACGAAGACATTCTCCACAACGCTATGGTTTCAGGAGATATTGATTGGTACAACGATAGTTTCCACATTGCCCTCATCATAAATGTCATGTGTAGCTAAGAGATTAATAGGGCACAACTGATCTCCCGTCATGGTTACAGTGAATTCTCCTACTTCGATTCAGATTAACTCTGGGAGAAAATATGATCTGTGATGAATATCTTCCCAAGGTTTGTCCGGACTAGTCATTGCTTCGATTACTGCTTCGTCAGAAGGCAAGAGTAAGTCTAACGAATCGGTGTTAGCGAGAGAACCCTGAGCCCAAATAGGCTCTAGAAGTGGATCTAACTCTTGTGCAGGAGTCATATTAGGGTTAGCTTAAGCGTGCTGGACTAAAGAGTATGCTACTTCAGTGGCAGACAAGGGAATGGACATGCTTGGGTGCCCTATCTCATCCATCATGGCCGATGGGGAAGGAAGTATCCATGGATCTTCGAAATAAGTTGTATGGAACGATGAAACTTGAAAAATCTCAACCTTATGGTGATTGGATATAAATTTGATATCGCCATGAGGGGGTGGGTAATCAAAGGTACCCATCAAGGATGGGCACAAGCCAACTCCTACATTGACGAAACCTAGTTGAGGATTATTAATCATCGGGACCATGGATGCCCCCAAAGCTAGGTCAGGTCTGGAGAAAGACAATTGATCGATGGTCACTATCCGACCCTCGTGTGGAAACAACAAGACCCAGAAAACTGTAGCAACCACAACTTGCATAGCATAAGTGCAACTTCGTCCTAACAAGAGGTTATAATCGAGGGGAGCATCGACTACCTCTACTTTGACACACACGTTCTTCCCTCCTAACTGCACGGGGAAAGAAGGAATGATGCCATGTGGTCAGAATGAACGATCGTCGAAATCAATGAGGAGAGTAGGTGATGGAGACAAAATAGGTTGGCCACTAGCCTTCCAACATGCCAACGACATAACGCATGTTGAGGCACCCTCATCAACCACCGTGCGGAAGATATTCCGAGTAAAAGTTTTTGTGGGATAAACCACTACTATATGAAATGCTACGTGGTAAGGTAGATGAGGTTTTAAGTCGGTTGTATCCAACATGATGGTACCTGGATTACAAGTCTCGGTAGAGCCTAAAGCGGTTAACAAGGATTTCCTCTGAGAAGGGCAGCTTTGGAGGACCTCCAAAGAAGACATCGCGCAAGGGGTTTGTGATAAATCCTCTACCACAGAGTAGTTCTGGGCGGCCCTTGTGTTTGGGTTATGAGAAGATTTTTTAAATGCACCTTTTGGAATGCATGTCATTGTTTCTCCTAATGTCTTCTCAATCTGTAGAGGAAGAGATGGGAGGTCAGCTTCTTTACCCTTCTCAGAAGCGCTTGGTTTACTATAGTCGTGCGCACTAGTCGATATAAAAGCATCACCCCTAACCATATATACGTTCATAGATGCGGGGTTGTTAGGAGGTGGTCAGGGTTCTTGGCTACCCCCTTCTGTGCTTGTAGAGGCTTGAGTTAGATTTTACCCATGTTGAAATGGATTAGTCAACACCGCCTGCTGTTGTTGCATGACAAATTTTTGGGCCTCTGCAAGTCGAGGACATATATGGGTTGGGTGGTCTTCCGTGCACAAGTTGAATGAATACCTCACCTTCCATTTTTTAGTGTTTTCCCAGCCAGCATTATCGGTGGGTTTTTTATCCCCCTTACCCTTATTTCATTGTTTTTTCTTCCCTTTAGGCTACTGGGTGGCCTTTCGGTTAGTCGACTACACTGTGTGTACCTCTGATGTTTTGGTAGGGGGAGAAGCCAAAGCAGTAGTTTGGCTGGCCATTGTGTGTTGTATAGATAACTGCTGCAACTGCTTCATCAACTGCTCAGTGGGCTTTGTTTGTGATGAACCAACAATACCATCGGCATGTGGTCCAACTCTCTGTCTAGTTTTATCTAGTATTGAATGTGGCACATCTGGCAAGATGTTGTATAATAAACAGGAATGAAAATAGATGATCTCAAACTATTGAGACCTCATGATGGCATCTTCTTTGGAGAAAACTCCTGACGTCGCAACGTCTTTGGATAACTGTGGGACCAAATACTTAAGGAACCACTCTAGAAGGAATGCTGGTGGGACTGGTACCTTGATTAAACTCTTCCGACATCTCCATTCTCGGATGTGATCAGAGATATGGTCCGTTGTTGTCTATTCAAAATTGGCAAGCAACTCTATGCCAGCGTTGTATCTCACAGGTAACTAGAAATGGTTCAGGAAATCCATCGCCAGTTCACCAAAAGAAGAGTATCTTGAGTGATCGAGCTCGATGTACCATTTTGTGGCACTCCCAATGAGAGTACATTGAAACAATCGCAACTGTACAGAGTCATATTTCAATGATTTAGATGAGAACCAAAGATGGAAGGTAGTCACATGATCTCTTGGATCTTCGTTAGGCTTGGCTTCGAACTTTGGAATGTCTGAAGGAAACTTTGTCGGCATAGGAGGCCAACGCAGATCATGACAAATAGGGTCATTCAACAACCTTGTCAAATTTGGCAAGTGTAAAGTTGCCAGGAAAGGTAGTTTGGGTTGTTGGTGATAACCTGGGAAAAAGGGGCCTGGAGTTTGATTGGCACTAGGTTTCCAGTAAAAGTTTGGCTGCTGGCCCGAATTCTGGTAGAAACCATGGCCCTGGCTAGCGTACAGATTTTTCATATGTGGAGACATCATCAACTGATTTCCCAAATAGGACATAGATTGTTGGGCATGCATTATATTCAAAGAACTTTGGGAAGGGTTACCCCATGTCGGTCCCATGGGGATATGCATAGTAGTTTGGCTGGGGTTCCATTGATTGTGGAAATAATTACCCCAAATTGGCATTCCAGACGAGGGAACAGATCCCTGCCCTGAATTCCAAGGTCCTACTAGGTTTGCCCCCTGTGCAGGAATAGTACCCTGCATAGGAGTAGATTTTCTAAAAATGGGGTTGCCTCCAGTAGGGAAATCGATTGACGAGAAGGTGTTGTTACCAAATGTTCCATTCAAAGAAAATGGTGTCGAACCTACCAACATACTATGAGAAGGTGGTCCTTGACTCCCCGCTCCAAATAAACTATTGTGTGTAGGTTGCCCGACGGATGGCTGATGCGAGCCGGCAAGTGAATGGGATGAAGGAGGGATATGACCTCCTCCGTAAGGGAAAGCATTAAAAGGAGCAGGATTTCCCCCCATGTGACCTTGTAGAGGAGCGCTAGAGCTCCCTGCCCCCAGACCCAAAGTCTGTAAAGTGGAGTAAGAAAGTACATGACTTGTACCCGAACTAGGCATCCCGTAAGAGAACGAAGGGCCTGTCGCACTTGGTGTGAAAGGGGTTGTGGCCACCGCCAAAGACGGGATCGGACCACTGTGTGATGTAGAAGAAGTTGGGACCATGGTGGCTCATACCAATGATGATGGGTTAGGAGGTGAAAGCTCTCCTGTGGTGACAACCATGGTGGGAATTAAAGAATTCCAAGAAGGAGTAACAACATTTGTTTCCATTGCTGTGTACAACACTGTCTGGTGCTCGTAAAATTGAATTGGTACGATGAAAGGTGCCAAGAAATTAGTGGTTGGGGTTTCAATTGGGCCAAGAGTAGTTGCTTCAAGGTCCAAAATGGTTGATTCCTTTGGGGGTTGTTTGGGCACAATGGCTTGTAACATGGTCGCTTCAAAAGACCCTTGTTGGTATAACTTTCGCCTTAATGGTGGCGGGGGTGGCTCCAGTGTAACCGGTGGCAGGCCAAGATGCCTTCGTGACCGACGGAGCTCGGGATCCTCCACTATGTGAGAATATCCAAGACACTCTAAGGTAGTTTAAACATTCAAAAGTAACACACACTAAAAAAATTCCCAAGAAGATAAGACAGGCAAACACTAGATTAATTGGAAGAATAATTACAACAACCAACACTAGAGAAACTTACTAGTGCAAGTGCAACTTGAACAAGGAATCACCCTCCAGGTATACTCTAAAAAGAATGGCCCAATGTCTATCCTAGGTACCATGGTATACCCCCGCAGTCACCTATGTATGTCCCTAAAAAAGATTGGCAACTACGTTGCCAATGCGCGAATAGTCACCAGGTCGGTACAGTCCAAAGTCAGGTAGACCACAATGAGCAGGGTATCGAGCCCGAAACCTGTCAAGGGTATTGAGAGAAAATGGTCTAGAAGACAACTGAGGACCTCAAATGGATTCGATACCCACAAAGCCCCGTGGAAAATGCAAACGACGGAATCCCAAAACAAGCCCTCTATATGTGTTCTCAACTACGATTGGTCCATCTTTGGAGGGGTTATCTCCGCTACCTTTCCGCACGCGACCTCATGTTTATCCACTGTGTTAGAGGGGGGTCCCGGATAACTTTCACGACACTGGAATTAGACACTCCCTAACTCAGACTCCAATGTTTGATTTTAAATGGCCTTGAAGAGTTTCCTCTCCAACCTAATCCAAGGCCCTAATCCTGAACTAGTTGGTGAACCCTACAAACATAAAAGTCTAGTAGATTTTTAAATTTAGCATTAATTTTATGGCTTTGTCTTATGTCAAGGGGTATGAAGGTGAAATTGATGATGTGAAAAGATGAAAGTAAGAAATGAATAAAAAAGATGGAAACAAAACTTTTACTTAATGCAAAATTTCAACAACTTTTCAAAATAAACATTTTTAATTTTCTAAGATTTTGGATAGCAAAATCAAAAATATTTCTCTTGACTACAAGCTACTTATGATCTAAGTAAACTGAAAAAACTTATGAAATAAATGACTTCTCCCTGGATGATAATGTAGAAACACACTCTTCAACCAAATAAGAAAATGAAAAGAGATTTTTTATTTATTTAAATGCTTGATAAAGCAAAAAGGAAAAATACCAACAAGTAAAAACCAAGAAAAACAATTCTGGCCTAATTGCAGATCACAAAGAATCAGGTCAAAAATCACACAATAGCAATTTAAAAAAATGTCTCTCACACTTGTCTAAAAACCTTTAAAAAAAATTCTTTTACTTTTGTGACAACTTTTCTTTAAATGAGAAAAATCGAGCTAAAGGTAAGATTAATCCTAAGATACTGACTAATTAGATAGAGATTCAAACACCTGAGAGGAATAATTCTTATCAAGGGAAAGGATGGATGCCTTACCCTCAACAAAAAGTATCTTGTACAAGCACGCAATTGTTAATCTAACAGCACACGTGCGAATGCGCACTGGATAGATACAGAGGGCGTGTACATGTGGGTTGACCTTGTACAGGCCGTGTGTATCTCTAAACTCTGAGAAAAAATGAAAACAGACAGACCAAACCAGGAAGATACCACTGATATCGATAATCATGATCCCTTGAAAGGCTTGGACACTCTTTTTAACAGAAAAACAAATAATGTAAGGAAAAATGATAAAGAAAAAACAATCTGAGATAGGACTGCAAACAACCAAGACTCAGATAGAATTCCAGAAAACTCCCTGAGAATGTGTGATTCTGACAGGGAAGAGGCTGACTGCCTATGAAGTTCTCTGAACTCTAAACGCTATTGCTACTTCTTCAGCTAGCCTTCACACGCAGAATGTAAGAGAGTAGGGCGCAGGTACACACGTGCAGACCTTATGCAGGCTGCGTGTAACTCTATGGGTCCCAACAAGCACAATCAAGAAAATCAGAGAAAGATGGTATGGAAAACCAGACTCTCTGCTAGCTCAGACCTTACAGAAACTAAAAGAAAAAATAGGCGAGAAAAACTAGTCTTTAAAACTACCCAAAAACTAAATAAAATTCTAGGAACCCTAGAGAGTCTCCCCAGTATGGTCACCAATTTTGTTGTGAGGGAAATCTCCCTACAGACTAGCAAATAGAGTTCAGACTTTACATGCAGATATTACCAAAGAAAAACTACTTTCTACCTTCATCCCTAGATTTAAATCCCCTTTTCTTAGTAAATGCAAGGAAAGATCAACCTACCTCATTCCCGACATTTGATGTCGATCCTCCATTGTACTTGATTACTTGTTCACAATAATTTTTCCAAAGATGACCTGCATACAAGACAAGCAACAACTACGCATGCATCCTACTTATATACTAATGGGTTAGAAATCCAAACATATACTAATCAACCTAGGAAACGTTCATGAATTGGGACGGGAAAATCATTTTCTTTATTACTTTAAATGAGTCAACTTACAAAAGTTGAAACCGGCCACCACTCCATGAACCTGATCCTAGGCTCCTCTTCTACTGTCCTCCAACTGCTTTTCTTTGTATCTCCTTTGGCATCAATAAAGGCTAAAGGGTTGGGACAACAGGAATACGCAAATGGGCAGAGTTTCTTTGCTATATTTTTCCTCCTCCAAATGGGACCCCTACCCCTTCTTTTATAGGATGAACCCTTGGCCATGCATGGCTAGGAGTTTCAGTTAACTCACCCATAGATTTTGTGTTCCGTTGGCAACTTTCTTTTTTTGATGCTTTTGTAGGTCCACGCGGCCTGTTTTGGGTCAGCCAGCGTGTACACGAGTGCAGTAATGGAGTAGGGCACGTAGGCCTTTATAAAAGAGGATTTTCAAAGAGTTGTTCAGCAATGCTTTGGAAAAGAAGGGATATGAGATGGCCTGATTCTAGGTAAGCATGTGTGGTGAAATTTAGGGTTATAACACAAATCTCATGCTAGTTAATAAAAAACAGGGTACGATTCACGTATGTATGAACATCCGTGATCTAAATAAATCCTGTCCAAAAGATAATTTCCCCACACCATCCATTGACCATATAGTATATGAATGCATAGGATGCGAGGATTTTTCTTTCATGGATGTTTTTTCAGGATATAATCAGATACAGATCAAGCCCAAAGACCAACACAAAACTACTTTCATTTGTCCGTGGGGTACATTCACTTATCGGAAGATGCCTTTTGGTTTGAAAAATGTTGGAGCTACATTTCAGCGGGCCATGTCTTTTTCTTTCCACGACCTAAAACACATAGTTGAGGCTTATATTGATGATTTAGCTTCACGATCTTGCAAGAGAGATGATCATCCAACACACCTCTGACTTATTCTTGAACGGTGTCGCTACTACCGAATCCGCTTGAATCCAAACAAGTGTATTTTTTGCGTCACATCGGGTCATATGCTAGGTTTCATAGTTTTGAAAATAGGGATCATGGTCTATCCTCTAAAGGTTGAGGCAATATTTCAGTTGCCTCCCCCGTGCACCATCCCTCAGCTTCAAAGTTTGCAGGGAAAAGAGAAATTTTTATGGTGTTTCATCGCAAACTATGCCGAGATCACAAAGGGTTTTATGAATCTATTGAAGAAGGATGTTACTTTTCATTGGGATGAAGCCACTCAATGCTCTTTTGTAGTTTTGAAACATGCCCTCACATCAACCCCTCTGCTTCGGCCACCCAATTATAATAAATATTTCTTGTTGTACTTGGCCATTGCGGAGTCGACCATTGGATAGTATTAGTTCAGGAAGATGAATTTCTCTCAGAATACATGATTTATTACTTGAGCCAAGGCCTGGTTGGACCAGAACTCAATTATTCCCACATTGAAAAACTTGCGTTGGCAGCAGTCCATGCTGTCCAACTGTTCCGTCATTACATTTTGTTTCGCAAGACCACTGTCATTTCCATTGTGAATCCATTTCAATATGTATTGACACGACGAGTCATCGGAGGAAACATCAGTAGATGGATAGTTATCCTCTAGGAATTTGACTTGGAGTTCGTTACGACAAAATCCAAAAATTCGATGGTCTTCGTAGAACTGATATCGGAACTTTCAGTTGAATGAGGTGATGTTATACCCGACAAGTCACCTATCAAAGGAGACATGTTTTTGATCGCGTCTTCTGACGCCTGGTATGGAGATGTGCTTGTCTATCTTCATACTTTGAAGTGACCTGCCTTTGCTTCTTGTGATGAGTGTCACTGTATACGCCATCAGACCAAGAACTATCTCATACTCGAGGACATTTTGTATCAGTGAGGTGTATAATACATCCTTTGTCGATGTCTCACTCATGAAGAAGCGAAAATCATGCTTAACGATTTCCACACTGGAGCATGTGGCGGTCATTTGTCTAGGTTGGAAACAACCCAAATATTCTACGAGCTGGTTACTTTTGGCTGACATTAATCAAATATTGTGTTGAATCATTCAATAAGTGCCACCCGTGTCATATCTTCTCTTGGAAGACGAGGGCACACCCTGCTCCCATGTTTCTCGTTATTACTGTTGGTCCCTTCACTAAATGGGGGATTTATTACACTACATGTAACCCCCCTTCAACAAGGGGGCACCACTATATCATCGTAGAAGTAGACTACTTCACCAAGTGGGTCGAAATTATGCCAACATTCAAAGATGATGGGGAGACAACAACTCTCTTTTTGTTCAACCAGATAATAGCAAGGTTTGGCATCCTAAGAGAGATTGTCACTGACCATGGTAGTCACTTTCAGAAAAAAATTATGACCAAGTTAACGTGAAATCTTGGGTTACAGAAAGAACATTCATCACCCTACTACCCACAAGCGAATGGTCAGGTGGAAGCTCTAAATAAATCTCTTAAGACCATTCTACAGTGAATGATCAATTCAACCAAGTCAAATTGGCATTTGAAGTTATATTCAACATTATGGGCTTACCGAACATCTGTTAAGACTACAACCGGTTTCTCACCTTTTCAACTCGTTTATGGGTTGGAAGTAGTCTTACAAATAGAGTGTCAAATCCTGTCTCTAAATTTGGCAGTACAGTTATTGCCAGACACTTCACCACTTGAAGAGTGTTTACTATACCTTGAGTAGCTCATTGAGAAACATCGTGCTGCAGCCTTGTCTAACAAGGCTCACAAGAAAAAAGTCAAGTGTTAGTATGATCGGTCCATTCAACCTCATATTTTCTCTGAAGGTGACCTTGTCCTGGTCTATGACCAAGATAAGGACCCCCTAGGGGCATGCAAGTTCAAACCCATGTGGTTCAGACCTTTCATTGTAAAAGAAGTACTACATAAGGGTGCTTATCATCTGGTGGACTTTGAGGGAAATGTTTTGGCAGAGCCTAGAAATGGGCTCTACCTCAAGAAGTATTACTCATAGGTGGGTCACCTTGGGTGAATTTTTGTAACATATGTATAGTCTTTGTACTATTACTTTTAGTTTTGTCTTTTGGTTTTATGGACGTGTCATTTTTGATGTTATATTTTTCACCGTGGCAGATTTCATGTGAATCAGAGGTGTTTGTTGGGTTCACGAATGATGCTAGCTGGCACACTTGGAGGCTTGCCTCCGCAGCTTGGGTAATTTTCACACCTCATGGCTAGTTGCTATCTTCAGGAGGTATCTGTTTAGGTAACACCACAAACAATGTCGTCGAATACAACGTGGTTATTGAATTGCTTCATGACGCTTCGTCACTTGGTATCTCTCATTTCTGGGTCTATTTAGACGCTCAGCTGGTTGTGTCTCAGTTAAATTGGGTTTATCGCATTTACGATCCTACTCTACACCAAAGGTTCCTTAGGGTACGTCTCTTAGAATGAACATTTGATTACATTACATATATCCATGTTCCTAGGATATTGAATCAAGTTACAGATACTCTACCTAATCACATATTAGATTGGCATCTTACACACATGTAATAAAAGAACACACATACACATGTAAATACATTTGTAAATGTAATCCATAAAACATAAAAAGATGTAAATACACATATATATATCACAAAGTATCAGAGTACATAAGTGGGTGCGAGCGCCTAAAAAAATATGTGTCCAACAAAGAGTCATGGGGCTTATGCCCTCACAAATAAACAAAAGGTTCCCTCGAAACGTAAGAAGTCCAGTCTAAGCTAAGGGTGGGGCCTATTGGCACCGTCGTAATGAACAATGGAATTAGCCAGATGTTGAAAAAGCTAGACCCAGGTCCATGGTACCCCAACAATGTGAGTCTGCAGGGACGGTGGGAGATCCTCGATCTCTACCATGGGGACTGTCCGAGTAAGCGTGGTGAGTTTCTGCTCTACCCGTCTCAAAAATCTCTGAGCCTCCTCGGCTAGAGGTCCCCCTGCTGCTACTGGTCCACCGGTTGTGGCTAGTCCTACCTCTGATCGAGGACGCCACCTTGTCCTCACAAAGTCTTCTGGACGCACTGGCCCCACGTTTGCAGATAACAAAGACATATGTGTCAGATACTTTGGTATACAAAAAAATGATATATTTGAAAAAAACATAAAAATTAAATAACTTCAGAAAACAAAAAATCAAACTTACCCATGTCTCCTCGCTCCTCTCTAGGAGGTACCGACATCTCAGGATCTCTAGAGAAGTTGATCTTGGCATAGGGGTAGTCCTCTATGGCCGAAATCCGTCGTGCCCACCAAGAAAAAAAATTGTCATCGAAGGCCTCAATAGTCCTTCCTCCCCCCTGTCACAGAAACAATGCCACCCATATGCATAGCGCGGGGTGAGAGGCCTCATGCCCTCGTATCATCTCTCTAGGACTGAAACTAAGCACTCTCGAAGAAGAAGAAAGCACAAAGAATAGTCCCAAACCTAAATTTTTTGTGTCTCCACATTTGACAATCTGTTAGTTTCCACTTCATACAATCCAGTAATGTGGTTCTCCAGTAAAAAAATTGTGCATTTAAGCACTGAACCGCACAATTCATGTGTGCCCGAGAAGCCTGATGCAAATACGTAGACCCAGTGATCCACCCAATGAGAAACACTATCAATTTCAGTGATAAGTTTGAAATATTTCTTATTAACACCTATGTGCCCATTTTGTCTGTGTCGGATTCACAATGGAGTCCAATCAACTCTGATATGTTGTGAGGCTCGAAGGGAAAAGTTAAAAAATTGACTGGTTCCCCTCTCCTTGAGAGACTAGTCAGAAAGTAGATATCCTTGGTCATTGGAGTCTACAACTATCCCTCTGAATCAGGATGCCAATAATCAATCAAGGCATTCAGTAGCCTAGGTTGTGCCCGCATGAAAGGACAATGGAAAAACTTTAACAAACCACATTGCAACAATGCAACAAGAGCATCAGGGTCCTCGTCGACCAAAAGATCAATGTCCTCATGCTCTCTCTCTCTATCTAGTGAACATACATCCTATAATAGACAAAGTTCAGGAGGGTTAACTCTTGCATTTTAATTTTTTTTCACACAAAATGGAGGGTACATGTGGGCTGTAGTGTGCACATTCGCATGTGCACGTGTACAATTTTTCTCCTGCCCGCGTGCAAACGCAGGTTGTCATAGGACAACCCACGTGTACATAGGGCCGACCTTTTTAAAGGTCGGCGCCCATCCAAAAAACAAAATTAAATGCATAAAGGAAGAATTGAATTGCAAGAGGTGTTAGTATGTACTTACTTGTTCCAAGCGGTAGTTCGTTTCATCCACTAAGGCTCCTGGAATCAACTCTTTTCTTACAGGGGTATTTTTGGCTTTAGTCAATTTCTCAATTAGCAATGGTGATAATGAGCTGCCAACTTCTATTTATAGACTTTTGGGCCACTTTTTGTCATTTTTTGGACCCCTTTGTCGTTTTTTCTAATTTGAAAATCATTTTATATGGTTCAAAATTTTCTTACGGGATGTTACAATAAGTGTTACTTTGGGTATTTGGAATTTTTTTTGGCGATTTGGGTCATTTTAAAGGTCTTTTGGTGAAAAGTCATTTTTTCAAATTTGTGCATATAAGATAGATTTCCACTTCCACTGGTTGCACCTCGTTGTATTTTTCTCTTTGTCATAGGATTGATCCCACCGAATTGCGACGCGAAACCCTCTTTTTTCTCTAGAAGTGTTGTAATTTGGCGGTAGAGCCTACCTGCACATGGGCACCCTAGGTAGATCCTGGGTGCATTTTGGTGTCCATGCTGTCACTAATGACTATAGGCTGGGGAGTCCTTTTTAGTTTTTCCTGATTATGAGTATGAGCCTCATTTTCACGATTCATTATCTCATTTGAACTCACCCTCAGGACTCCCAAAACATAATAAATCTTCTTTTAATCCCTTTTTAGACCCTCTAAAAATGAAAAGATTGTCGAGCAATCTTGTTGACCTTCATGCTTGCTAAACTAAAATTTGAAGGCACATCTATCCAGTGGTAGTTTACCCCTTTTTCAGTCTAGATGGTCAACTACACAAAAAAAGGTATACTCTAGGATCTTCGGTTCCCTAGAAGAGTATTCTTAGGTATGATTTTAACCCTTTTTCAGGCCTGAGGGACTAAATTTACGAAAAAGGAACCCCCATGAAGTCCATAGTTAAGCTCTTTTCAGACTCCCTAAAATTGAAAAGATCGTCGAGTGACCTTGTTCCTTTAAACTCGTTAAAATGGTCCAGAAGAACATCTCATGCAGAGTCCATAGTTAATCTTTTTTCAGACTCCTTAAATATGAAAACATTGTCGAGTGATCTTGTCTTTATGACAATCGGTAAAATGGTTTTGAATAGATGTATTTTCGGTGCTAGTTTACACCTTTTTCGAACCGACTAGAATACCTTTGAAAAAGGTACCCTAGTGGAGTCTCCTTTTACATTTTTCCAGACTCTCTAAATATGAAAAACCGCCGAGTTTACCTTCTCTAGGCTCGTTAAAACCACATCGAAGGATGTTACCATTGTGTCTTATTAATCACATTTTCATACCTGTGTCTTTGGCCTAATGTCGACTCCATGTTTCCTTCAACTGAACCATCTGAAGCATGCCTCATATGCAAGACCTGTAGCACTTTGCCTCTGCGTCTTGACACCTTGGCCCATAGATAATTTTTCCTGAGTGTCCTTTTCCTGCATATATCCTTTTTCTCTAAGTATCCATGTGTTCCTTGCGTTTGGAACTAGTATTTTTGCGACACCCAATCCTCCTTTGTAACGTAGCATTCTTTTATTCTTTTTCAAGCTTTCTAAAATTATTGAAAAAGATAAAAAAAAAAATCAAATATACCCCAAAAAGAGGAAGGGAAAAGTATTTTGTTTTGTTGGCAGCACAATGAGTCACCCTTGGACAAAGAACATCCTTCTATTTGTTCATCAAGATTTGGGATCTAACTTGACCTTAGGAAGTTTTTCTCGCTACATATATAAGTGTCCTCCTCTGTTTGGTTATTCTTCCAAACATTTGGAGGGTTTGCATTGCCTCCTGCATCGTATACTTATGTCAAATACCATGCTGCCTGAGTCTCATCTTTTTTCATGCTATTGTCCAAGGGAAGTTTTTACCAAGCCTGAGTTCCCCCCCTGTAGTTTGTCTCTTACCCTCATTCTCGACCATCCTGAAAGTTCAATCAAGTCTTTTTCCAAAATCAATGAAGCCCTTAGCTTGATCATCAAGATCCTCTAGTCCATTCCTAGCAAGCTAACGAAGACCTCTGGGTAGTGAAGTCGTACACTCATATTACACTCCTACCCGAGTTGTGAATATTTTGAAGTTTTTGCTCAAGCTATGAAGGCCTCATCTCCAACCATCAGGCCTTATTAGCTTCTGGAAGATGGATACTATACATGTATATATTTTTTATTTTGAGTTGTAGATCCGCTGTGTATTTCTCACGGCTACACTTCATATGGTTATATGACATGGATCTGCAGAGTATTTGATTGGAAGCCATGATTTCATTTCATCCTAAGCATGGGTATGCCCGCCTCGGTGACACAATTGTTATTTTGTAGATGGCACCTCCCGAACTCTGGTCCATGGGCTCACTTGTTTCATATGTTGGTAAATATTGGTAATGTATTTCGGCCATCAGATGCTCTTCTGACCTCATACATTAGGGGGCATCTGTTATAAATATAATTTGCACCAGACATGCATACTTGGCATCAGGCCATCTCATTTTCCATTTTTTCCAAGCCACTACTAAACAACTCTTCTTAAAAAGACCCCTTTTGAAGGCACACATGCCCTGCTCCACTACTGCACACGTGTATATGCTAGATGACCCACTACAACCCACGTATACCTACAAAATCACGAAAAATAGAAAGTTGCAAATGAAATACAAATTTCTGAGTAGGTTTCCTAAAACCATTTGACCACTTACATCCAACCATTCAACCAAATACCTATCCCTTTTCAGCCTATAAAAGAAGGGGTAGGGGTCCCATTTGGAAGGGGAGAAATAATTGTAAAGAAACTCTACCCAATTTTTCATTCCCTTTGCCCTAGCCTTTTGCAACCATTGTGTGAAGGGAAGCATATGCAAAAGTAGTTGGAGCATAGTTGAAGAGGATCCCAGGACCAGATTTGAGGAGCAGTGGCTGATCTCACTATTGTAAGGTTCTCTTGTGATATTAATAAAAAGAAGTACTTTTCCCATCCCACCATATGAGGTTTTTTAATGTGTAATATTGATTATATTTTGATAAAATATATAACCTATTAGTTCATAGATCATATGCATGTTTGGAATTCTTTGTTTGTTTGTTTATGAATGCAGGTCATCTTTTGGAGGAGATTTGCAGTCAAGGAGGGACCAAACATTAAAGGATCGACATCAAACACAGAAACTAAGGTACAATAACTTGATCTTTTAACCTTATATTTGAATATGAATAATGGGGTTTATGATTGGGATGCTAGTAAGAAGTAGGATAATTTAGGTCATTTCTACATGCATGACAAAACCCTTAATGCTAGTCCGTAGGGGGATTTCCCACCCACAATAAGTAGGGACCCTTCCTAGTTACAGAGATTTGACCATCAGGAGCAGTCTAAATTGCGCAATTGGATGGTGTGCTACAACTAGGATGGGTGAATGGTTCTTGTCTGAATCCCTACCTATCTCAAAACTGAGAAGAAGGACAATCGCTCTAGTCTGATGGATGTTGTACAATAATTAGATTTGAGTTTCATTTTCTTTCTGAAATTTTGTAAATTCAGTTAATAATGTCTAGGTCGCAGTGTTGCATCATAAAAAATAGTTCATTTGTTTTGTTTAGGTGTTGGTTGATACATATCTAATGACTCAACAGTACAGAACCTGAAGCATGAGAAAGTCCACTAATGACA
The DNA here is from genome assembly GCA_009831015.1 of Picea engelmannii. Lineage (NCBI taxonomy): Eukaryota > Viridiplantae > Streptophyta > Pinopsida > Pinales > Pinaceae > Picea > Picea engelmannii. The sequence continues at coordinate 234,870 of ML781499.1, forward strand.
GTCATTAAAGATGTCAGGGACAACCTTTGTGGTCGGAGGAACCATGAATCCCAATCCAATCTAAGTTAAAGGCCACACAAACCCAGTCTAATCACACCCTTTATTGCCAGTTTGGTACCCCGAATGTCACCCATTAATCCATAAATCCGCATTATGCCAAGATGCCATCGAAGTTTGTGTTGGGACACCCACCCGAAAAACAGAAATTTCTCAATTTGGCCACGTCCCTATTCCACTCAAATGAGTAAATACCAAGATCGTCCAATAGGATTTACCTTGATCAAACCATCCCGTCAGACAACTCACACCCTATTGCATCTGTATGGTCATGATGAGGAGCATTTATTGCTAAAAATTTCCCATTAATCTAGACATAAGACTCTCAGAACTCAACTGAGAATGTATTTTTTCTAAAATGAGCATAGCCATTTTCAAACTCAGCCATGCAAACCAATTAGGACCATTGCCAAAGACTTAAACGTAGCCCTAGTTTATAACTTTCACAAAAGAGTTAATGCCGAGAGACACAACAAGCTAGAGCACCATGACTAAAGAAGTAGTACCAGATAATCTCTACGACCCCTAGGTCAAGATCATAGGTGACCTCAAAGGGAAGGTAGAGAACATTAAGCTACTCGACCTTGACCTCATAGATTTAGCCTTGTTCCCACAGGTGCACCCAAAAAATTTTGGGAGTTAGCTCCAGATGGAACTGGAGATATGCACTTTATATCAAAAAAGGATTTCATCAACCTATTTAACTCCACCATCATGAACCTGAGAGACCTACTAGTCTTTGGCACCACTGGTGAAATTGTGCGTTGCATGAAATTCATGATAAGCAGAGTGCATGATAGAAGTCTATGGTTGGATAAGAGGTATCCAATCCATGCAAAATATATCCAATAGCTTACTAGACTATCCTCTAAAGGAGAGGATGTGTTGAAGGGATTTTAGGGCCCTGAAAATCATGGGAAGAAGAAAGGTGAGCTTTGCATGTACGAGAAGTTTAACACAAAGAGAGGAGGACGCACAACAATCATTGAACTAATACTGCTCGAAACAGTCCAGACTGACTACTACATCATATCCAACAAGGTTATGTAGTCTTATTATAAGGGAGAATGCACTTTAGATGCACTATCAGTCACCGAATTCTACACACAGGGAGCATTGTTCAATTGGTGTAGTTTCTTGTTGGAGGAACTACTAGTAGCTTACGAGGAGGCATAGGAGAAGGGATGCACCTTTATCTATGGATACTTACTTGTGGAATTCTCAATTCTCAAATGGAATTCGCCTATGGGAAGATAACTGAAAATACCTAATAAAGGGCACCTAATGAAGATGTTCGAGACATGGCAGTCCAGACCAGAATTGGAGAACACAACACTCAACAACATGACATTTTCCAAATGGTATAATGCTATGATAAACGCAACACAGAGGACGTGCATCCCGCAAGAGATCCTCAATAATAATACGAGGAATATCACCTTCAACATGAACCAACACAACACATGCATTTGGCTGAGACATGCCATCCGGGAACATTTTCACACATGACCGCTACCATTCTATTTGGATGAGGACGATTTTGATAAGGAGGCCATGTCATGGCCAGGAGTTAAATGCGGTTCACGTAAATCAGGAATGCATTACATTTTGCTTGTTAAGTTGCTCAAGAAAAAAGACAAGGAAGCAGGAGAGGGAGCGAGCTCAATCCCTAAGCCAAAGAAGCTAGATGCTTTGGTACAGACCGACTCCGAGGAGGAATAAGAGACACAATAGCTGGAGTGGAGGAAACTATCGGGTCATCGTCAACTGCTAGATGATGCCATGCTATCAGGTGCATAGGTTAACCAGATCTTGGGCATTATGCTCGGTACTGAATCATTATTGAAGAAGCATAGAATAGGGGTTTCCCTGAAAAAAAATCTAAAACCACAACCCCTTGCATCTGCCACTCCTTGTACCCGTGCTACGACCAAAATCACCACTTTCATTGATATTCAGGACGACCCAGAGCATGAAATAATTTCGGCTACACTCATCATTGATCAACCCCAACCACTCCAATTACCAAACCTCCTCATCTCCATTCCACATTAGACCACATCCTCAGAGATGATGTAGCTCGACCACCCAGAGATAGAGGAACGAAAACCCCCACGGACAACCAGAGAATCCCCTAAGCCCAGATCAGAAGTTCCCGACCCCAACCCCAAAACCCCAGGGAAGAGAACGATGCAGGTTGTTCTGAATCTCAACACCCAGGAACAACAACCTGAGTCTTCAACATAGGAGGAAGCTGCCCGAAGCAGAGAAGATCCAAAACCCGACCATAAACAACAAATCACCTCACCACCCAAGGGTGAGAATGCCCAAGAAATCATGATGAATGATGTAAAAGTACCGAAATATACAGAGATACAAGATGTGCACAGTGATCCAGAATAAAAAACGGAGTCGGATATGACAACCATGTGAGCACAAATGGAGAAAGTCCTCCAGAACCCCCAACAATGTGCAAAATTGATGCAACTCTACATAACCAGAACTGAGGTTCTGATGCTTTTACCCATAGACCTAAGGTTGAGGATCGCACCAATGCCACCAACAGAGGAGGAGGTAGAAACCCATTCAGACCACTCAACGAAAAGAATACTCCCTCTACATACACGAGCACCCACTGATGAAGCTCCATCATCTACAGACCTGGTATAGTGGCCAATGTCACAGTTGTTCAGACTAATCAGAGCCTCCATAGACCAACTAGAGCAAAGGCTCTAGGAAGCCGAGAGATCAACCGAAATTGCTAGGAAAGAACAACTTGTTTTGCAAGAATTTCGAACACAGGAAGAACATGATAGAATCCAAGTCCAACGCAAACTAGAAAAAGTGCAGGAAAAACTTGCAGAAGCCTCATCGGAGATCCAACGAGATAAGTGAGCCAGAGCAACAGATCTAGTGTTGGTTGTGGAGCATAATTATCTTCCTGATTCAGAGGTCCTTTCTTTCAGTCGTGTTTATACCCCATGAAGTATTTACACCCCAGAAGTATGTACACTCTTCCACGCGGGGGAGTGCAGAGGGGGGGTACCCCCTCTGCGGGGTCCGG
>ML781499.1:264837-286566 GCA_009831015.1 Picea engelmannii
TTCCTCATGTAAGTTTCTCCCTCTATCTCCCATGGTAAAAGGATTACCAAGGATTGTATATACAATCCGATCTTTCTTTGGTGAGGGTGTGAAATCCCACCTTTCTGGATTCTTTTTGTCAGAAGTTTTATCTCCTATTGGTCCTTTTGAGGATCCTATGGCCTTTGATCCCACAGCTGTGGTTTTTATCTGTGAAACTATAAAGTTAGGGTTCCTGAGAAGATCTTGTATTTTCTCTGGATCAACTGTGTCATCTAGGGCTAGATCACCAAGATTTTGAGCTTGCTGATGTATGGTGTTTCCTGGTTCTAGGATTTGTTCTACGGTTTCCTCAGCCAGAATTTCAGTTTCAATTTCTTTTGCTTTTTGGGTGGAGGTTTCTTCTTCTTTTTGTGGTTCTATATTTTTCCTAAATCTACCTCTAGGATCTCTATTTCTCATGAAGTCATGCTAAATGAAAGAAAATAACTAAGATTGAGTTTCAAAGTACCTGTGATAACTGATATGTCAGTTTTCACCCTTTTTGTTTCCATAGCTGCTCTTACTATCAACCTGCTAACACACCAAACCAAGCTAAGTGCAATCCAAAACTAATCAAGACAATTATCTTCTTACCTTTTAAACAGCTCCCCGGCAACGGCGCCAAAAATGTCAGGCTGCTAAATTGAAGCTTTTAAGTGACCTGAAACACTAAATTGTCAAACCAGGGTTGGTAAAATTTGAGCTGATACACAGTATGTGCAGGTAAGGCTTTAGTCTCTATCTGAATGCTATCCTTAGAATAAAACACACACCTATTCTGATAACTTGAATCTTAATGACTATCTCGAAGCTTAGCATTTCCTATTTAAGTCATCAACAGAAAACAGTCTTGTGCTCAAATGATGGTACTTCTATTCTTATTCAAAAGTGTGGTTCCACAAGATTATTTCACCTCTATGTCTGATCATCTACCATCATCATTTCTATTCAAGTCATGACACAAAGAGTATTTTCGAAAATGCATTCAATCTGGTCATCAAAATGAATCTAAAGATGTCTACAGGAAAATAGAGTACTTTCCTACTTACTGGTACCAGGAGCTCCCCTTTGATTTAACTGTAATCTAACTATTCTAAGTAAGCAGGATAACTAACCGTCTAACAAAGAAAAGTTCATGCCAATTCTGAGTTATGTTCAAATCAAAAACTGGAAGCCAAACAAACCATACTCATACTCTAAACCCTACAGGCATTAGTTATGCATTCAATACTCAGCAACGTCAAAGGTAGCAGTACGCTGGAATGATTCAGTTGAGTAATAAATGAACACAACTTTGAAACTTTAAACCATCGTGTAAGCAAACACTAACACACTGCAATGAACTAAAGCTATGATAAACTAAAGATAAATCTATGAATGTTAAGCTACCTCGTATGCAAGTTCTAAAACACTGAAATGAACTAAAGCTATGACAGCATAAAACTAAATCTATTGACAGAATAAAGCAGCGGCTTGCACCAGTTTGGCGGGCCCAACCAAACGGCACAAACACTGGAAGTAATAACCAGCACCGACTAGATCATTCTATGCAAACATGGTATAATATTTACGCTCCATTAACTCAAAAGAGAATGATTCAAATCGTATAACAGTTGAATACCATAACGCAACAACAGTATTTATTCAAAAACATAGGTTCATGGCATAACATAGTCCAACATAATCCAACCCGGTCTCAGGAGTGATCTCGGGTTTATATATAAAAATCCTACTGTTCATAACAGTTGAAAACAAAGATGCATGAAAACAAACGGAATAGTCTTGGAATCAAATTTTAAAACGTATCTCACATATTCATGACACGTAGTGTCACGAAGTGTGAACGATGAAGAATCACGACCCAGTTTGATCATTATGCCTTCAAGCACCCTGTGGCGATGACTCCAGCTGTCATGCGAATCTCTCTATCTCCCATTCGAACCATAACGCACATCATAACGCACAGATCTTGAGCGGATCCATTGTCACCTCCACGGGTATGAGTTGGTACCTGGTACCGACATCCTGTTCCAAAAATAGAAGTGGTACCTAACCCAAGCGATATTAGTTCCAATACCAATTTAAAGCATTAAAGTGCATAAAAATAGCTTGAAATGCAAAGATACCCTAGGTAACCCCATTGAATGGTCGGGAGATGTCAATTATGTCAAAGCAAGGCCAAAAGGGTGGTACTGGTATATAAATGGAGGTCTGTGGCATATAATGTGGGAAAAAACATGATCAAAACTGGGGACCAACAAGCCTATGATTCTAAAGGTGCATCAGGCATCAGAGCCTTTGAAGATTTCTACTATGCACCAGGTGACTCCATTGTGACGACTCCACTGTGGTGAACCTACCATTTTAATTGTGGATTTTAGAGGTAGACACACGTGGTCCCATCCATAACTGCCTCTATCTACGCCTAAATTTGAGTCGCAGGCGAGTTTCAGAAGAGGAAAGTCCTCCCAAGGAGAAACTTCCACCGCCGAACCAGGTAATTTGCAATGTCCTTCTGTTGAAACTCCTTTTTCTTCTCCTCATCTTCGCAACAGACCCTTTTCTGAAGCCTCACATTTTCTAAATTTCATAAGTGTTCCTATCGAATTTCCTCCTCCTGGTTTTGGACTAGATGGAGAAACCCTTGTCACTTGCCTCTCACCTGTAAGCCTATTTCCAGTATTCCCTGTTCAAGCTCCTTCCCCTCCAAGTTCTCCTCCACCTAATATCCCTATGGCAGGAGAAAATCCCCCCATGACCAAAATGGAGGCTATTATAGCTGCCAGGTATGCTCCCCTTGTGCTACCTCATCCTCTCAATGCCCTTCCAGAAAATGGCTACCTCAAACAACTACCCAAGTTTACGGGCGAGGGGGACATAACTGCATAAGAACACCTTGAAGCCTTTTACATTTTTACAGACGATCATTTCATCATGCATGCAGATGTGTGGATGAGGATTTTCATCCATAGCCTTGAGGGTGAGGATAGAAAATGGTTTAGGGCCCTGCCTCCTGGATCTGTTAATGGGATTGAGGCTTTGGATAATGCCTTTTTGAGACAATGGGGAGACAAAAAAAACTCCATGTATTACATGACAGAGTTTGGATCTTTGAAGAGAAAAGAAGGAGAGTCTGTTTCTGACTTCTCCAAAATATTTAACAAAATGTACAATAAAATCCCTACTAAGATTAACCCCTCAGAATCCTCTGTGAAGATCACTTATGCTAGTTCTTTTGATCCTGATTTTTGCCTCCTGTTGAGGGAAAGGAGAGCCACCACTCTGGCTCACATACAAGACACGGCTGTAGAAGTAGAGTCTAATATATTGGTTGTTGACCGAATCAAGAGTAAAGTTGACAGAGACATACCCAGGAGGAGATTTGAAGCCTCCTCATCCCATTCCTCTCCCCTTCCCCCTCAGATAGATGAGGTAACTAAAGTGCTAAAATATCTTTCAGCTAGGATGGAAAGGTGGGAGTTAGAGGAGAAGCCAGTGTATTGAAATCCCCATAATACTGATAACATAGGCTTTAGGAGTCTTGGTAACAATGTGCCACAGGTCTCCCCAAGGGAACAAAGGAGAAGAGATAGAGATGATAAGAGGATTCAGACCCCTCTCCAAAGAAACATGGTTGCTCATGAGGAAGGAGAGGAGATAGAAGAACTCGACCCTAAAATTCATTGCATTGAAGAGACCTCTCCTTTTCCCCATTTGAATCAATATGCATATGAAGAGTCCCTTATGAATGTCCAAATCAATGAGTTAGGTAAAGGGGAGAAGGGAAACAATTCCCATAATAGATACCATCTCAGGTCAAAGAAGAAAGATGATACTTTTGATAGCCAGGATCAACCCCTCATAGAAAAAGGGCTTGCTAAAGCTGCAGCGATAACTACTAAAGCAAAGAAAACTCAAAATACTTCATTAGCAGCCAAAGAACCTATATTTGAGGTAAGGGAACCTCCTAAGCCCATATCCTCTTTTATTTTTGAGCATGAGATTCAAAAGATCAGAATTCCTGTACCCCTCTCAAAACTAGTTAAAAATGAAGATTTCAAAAGGTCCCTCTCTAAGCTTCTACAATCCGAGTGCCCCCAACCTTCCACAGACTCAATAAATATTCAAGATGAAAAACCAGTAGTTGTCCTAGGTCCCATGGTAGAAGACATAGATGATTCATCCCCTCCCTTCTACACATCCCTGACCATACATGATAAGGTGCTGCATAATTTCCTCATGGATTCAGGAGCTTCCCACAACCTTATTCCCAAAATAGTCATGGAAGAATTGGGACTGGAGGTGATAAAGGATTACCATGACTTGTACTCTTTTGATTCAAGGAGGGTGCAATGCCTTGGAGTCATCAAAGACTTGGTTGTCTCTTTGTTTCAGATGCCAATGAAAAGTGTGGTCATGGACATTGTAGTAGCTGATGTTCCTCCCAAGTTCAGCATGTTGCTATCAAGGTCTTGGATTATAAATCTTGGAGGAACATTACAAATGGTTCTCACATATGCTACCATTCCAGTCTTTGGAAGGGAACATAGGAGGTTGTATAAAGAATCCCAGCTAGCCTACATTGTTAGTGATGAGGCGAATCCCACCAATCACCATATCTTTGCACAAGACACTAATTTGGGATCTAGTTTGTTGCATCTCACTGTTGCTCCTAAAGCCCCTTTTCAAATCAGAAGGCAACCCCCTTTTATTCACAAGATGCCTCCTCCAACCACCTCTATTTGGAAGATGATTTTCGACGGAGATTCTTCTAGAGAAGGTGTTGGCATTGGAGTGGTGTTGGTGTGACTTTTTCAGGAAACCATGTCCCTGTCATACAAGCTAGAATTTGAAGCCACCAATAATGTGGTAGAATACAAAGCTCTGGTTCTAGGTTTAAGGGCTGCAAAAGAATATGGAGATAGAGGAGATAAGAGTGTTCATAGATTCTGAGGTGATTATTCAACAAGTCAGAAATGCTTATCGGGCCAAGCATCCTCGACTCAGGAGCTATAAAAATGAGGTGTGGGACTTGATTGAAAATTTCTTCTCAGCTTTCAACATCTCTTTTATTTCAAGGGAGAAAAATGCTTTGGCCGATTCCTTATCCGTTTCAGTGAGTCTATTCAGGATCCCTCTGCCGCCTAAGAGAAAATATGATGTTGAGATAAAATATAGGCCACCTGTACTGGACAATGTCAGACATTGGAAGGTATTCGAGGACGATGTTGAAATCAAGAATTTTCTGCAGGCTGTCGACGAATGTTTTGCATTGCACATTGATCAAGACCCTGACCTTGAAGGTCACCCCTGCCCTGAGGTATTTTTAAATAAAATTGCTAATCACCAGATTATTCAACTGCCTAACAATAACATTCTGAAGGGACTAGTCCCTTTAGAAATATTGTTCGATGGTAATGATATGGGAGTAAAGGGTGAAGTTTCGAATGAAGGTGCCGATTCGGCTGAGTGCAACATTGGCACACAGGAGGAGCCTAAGTTTGTCAAGTTGTCGAGCAGTTTGACTAGAGAATAGAGGGTTGAATATACTGAGCTATTAAGAGAATTTTATGATGTGTTCGCATGGATTTATGAATACCTCAATACATATGACATGTCTGTCATTGAACACAAGATCCCACTGAAGGAGGAGGCTAAACCATTTAGGTATAAGTTAAGACAGATAAATCCCATGTTGCTGCCTGTCATGGAGAGAGAAGTAAAGAAACTGTTAGATGCCCAAATCATTGTTCCCTTGAGATATTCTGAGTGGGTGGCCAATTTTGTCCCGGTGAGGAAGAAAAGTGGGGAAATCAGGCTCTCTGTTGACTTCAAAAACCTCAACAGGAGCTCAAAGAAAGAAAATTATCCCTTTCCCAACATGGAACACATATTGCAGAGGGTAACTAGTGTATCCAATATATCCATGGTTGATGGCTTCTCTGGGTATAATCATATATTAGTCATGCCCAAGGACAGAGAGAAGACGACCTTCACCACTCCCTGGGGGACATTCATGTATGCCAAGATGTCGTTTGGACTTATAAACACATGAGAAAATTTTCAAAAAGCTATGGATATGGCCTTCATAGGAGAGAAATACCAGTTTGTGGTGATCTATCTAGATGACATCACAGTCTTTTCTAGGTATGATATGGAGCATTGTTGTCACCTAAGGAAGGTTTTCCTGAAATGCCGGAAGTTTGGCCTTTCTTTAAATCCAAAGAAGTCCATTTTTTCTATGAAGGAGGGGAAGTTGTTAGGCCATATAGTATCAGCAGAGGGAGTGAGGATTGATCCCAATAGGGTAGAGGCAATTCAGACCCTGTCACTTCCTAGATCTAGAAAGGAAGTTCAGGCCTTTTTGAGGAAGATTAATTTTCTGAGGAGATTCGTCTCAAATTTTGTTGAGTTGGTGAAACACATCACAACCATGATCAGGAAAGGAAATGAAGTAAAATGGACTGCCAAGCCCAGGCAATATTTCATCCAAATAAAAAGGGCGTTGACTGAGGCACCTGTGTTGATCAGTCCTAACTATTCCAAGGATTTTCTAATTTTTTCGTTCGCTTCTTTTGATACAGTAGTGTTATCTTACTAATCGGTAGGTGCAGACACTAATATATCTCCCTAGATTCACTTGGATCTAGAACAAAACAGGACAAGACATGACTCTTTCCCTAGGTTTTGACCATTGAATTGACTAGGAGGAATGAACAAGTAACATACCTTATTATCGCTTCCTAGGGTATTTGTTGCTCCTGCTTCACTCCAGTGCTCTTTTAAAGTCAAGACCAAGACAACACAAACCAGCCAAAGTGAAGATAGCACAATATATTCAACAGTCAACCTATGTGTATGATCAAGGAATTACACAATAAAGTGGAAATAGATTTATGGGAAAGGGACATGCCACTGTATCATATTAATGGAAATTAAAGATTACAACCTGAGCCTTGATGTCGCAAACTTCCTTTCAATGGATCTTGGCTCTGACACACACACTTGCTCAATCCTTGTATGAAGAAGATCAAATCCTCTTGATAGACTTGCTAGAGTCTCCAAGCTGTTGTTCAACTAAGTCCTTCACACAATTCTTTCACCAATTCTCCAATGAATCTTGCTTAACCTTTTCCATGAGAATTCCCTCAATATATAGGAGAGAATGAATTAGTTACTTGGATAAGAATGATCCCAAAATATCAGGGAATCCAGTACTAGGATAACCATTCGAATGCCAACCCATCCTTCTAGAAGATTCCCTTCTAGAAACATCGAGAATTCATCTTTTTCCATGCTTAGGAAGATTTTTCACCCTAGCGTTTCAACACAGTGTGAGAAGTTCACACCCTGGCTTAAGGCATCCTGCGAGAATCAGACATTCTCGCACCCAAATATACTAGCAGCCTGCGAACCTTCTTCAAAAATGAGTTTTCTGGGAAGAGATGAAGGTAAATTTTCTCAGGAGAAAGTTCTTAGGAAGAGCTTGAGTACACCATCATAAATAAATCATCATGATGACCAAAATCATGGGTATCAGAATGCCCCCCAAAGTATGAGGTTGGAATCAGTGACAACCAAAAGACTTTGTAAGCTGCATGTGTGTGTTGGAAACCAGGAGCACACCTAATTGGAAACCTGCGAACAATGAAGCATCAGCAGAATATCATATATATTAATTCTGAGGTAGGCATTCCCATACTCAGATCACAAACTGATGACATTGTAGACATGGGTCATGGCCACCAATCATACACTGTGGATCCATGCCATCAAAATATAGCATAGCCACTAGGAATACACTGTGGATCTATGCAAGAAATTTCAAATTAAGATGACATAGCCACGAGACATACACAGTGGATCTATGTGTCGAAGATTATACATACTCCATCGCAACCTGGGCAAAAGAGATGATATCCAAGGTCTTCAATCTCGTCACCCAAAGTACGAATCTAACCATGCGATTACATGTGTTGAAGTTGAACATGGAAGAAACCACTTGATTACCGGTCATTGATGAAACCGTTAACAAGTGCGAGGGAAATCACCATTGATGTCAATGAATCCCAAGGTAATCTAGTACAATCCATCGAGTGTGAATGAATGAGTTGAAGTCAAACATCCGATGGAATCTTTCGATCAGGGGTCAATGATGTAAACCCACTGTTGAAAGCGAGGAAACCTGCCATTGAGGCATGCAAGTTCCAAGGTACCAAAGAATTTCTAAGTCTTGATTCCAGATAATGAGCTGAAGTCGATGGAACAAAACTCGTCACAGGAGGGCCTTGATGTATCCCCCATCAATGAAATGAAATGAGTAACAGATTTTGAGGATGGAAATTGGACTGGACACAGGAAAGGCCAACACGGAAAGAATGGATAACTGCAGATGGTCGACTCAATATAGGTTTCAGATGGACTTCTCTTGAACATATGAACGACACGACCAATGATTTGGTAGCACTGACTCAAAGATGACAGAGGGAATGACCTTGTAGCAAATCAAATGAGAGACAAATGGATTTCCCAAACCTGCTTCAAATGATGAATAGGGGGTGTCATGTTCAAGAGGACACTTACTGCCAATCAATACGAAGATGATAACATATCCCTTTCCCAAATTTTCCCCCACCATTTCTGGCGAGTACCTCTTTATTTTTACGCAATATTGAGGAGGATAATATATGCTTGTTGATGTAAGCTCATCCTTCAGATGAGTCCCTCAGAGTATGTTTAACAAACCCTAAGAAGGAGTGGTTCAGTCCCATTTCGGGTCTGTCAATGTTTGTTTAATGAGTCCAAAGATAGAAAACTCGAAGTTTTTTCAAGATTATAGAGTTTGAAAAAACACTTAAAAGAGAACTCTCTCGGTTCCTTTTTCGTAAAATAGTCTGGATGAGACCGAAAAAAGGATAAATTATCGCTCACTAGACGCTTACTTCAAATAATTTATTGAGCGTGAAAATAGCAAGGTCACTCGGCTATCTTTTCATGTTTAGAGAGTCTGAAAAGAGCTTAAAGAGGACTCCAGGAGGGTTCCTTTTTCGTATAACCTTGTTGAGCCTGAAAAAGTGATAAAAGTATGCACGATTGCGTTCTCATGTATTTTTGAGTGCAAGAACGGACAAAGACCACGTTCGAGGTTTTATATAAAAACCATAAAAAACAATCAAAACACGCGATGACAAAGAAAAATATGTCTGTATCCCTGTATTTGACCATCAAAATCATCACGCCTGCACAAGTTACACTCAAAATGACATTAGGGATTAGGGTTTAATAGATAAATAATCATAAAAAATCAAATGACATAGTAAAAGTAAATAAAAAGGAGCAAATACTCTTTTTACCACATCATTTTTACCTTTCCACTATTTGAGCTCAAAAACCCCTCTTTTACCCTCAAAGTTCAGCGTCAGATTGCAGGAGCTACGAGAGACCATTCAACGAGCCGTCAGAGATAGTAAGGTAGGCTCTTTGTCCTTAACACTTTCATGGTTTAATTTTGCAATTTCATTGGTTAAATTTCATTTTTGGGTTGATTTTGCAAGCCCTACTTGCGTGCTTCCATTCTCGCAGGTAGGCTACATGGGACTTGTGAGAATGGGTGATTCTCATAGGTGACCCATGAGCAACACGAGGTTCTCTCACTGTGCACATAGGGCACCTGCGAGAACCAAAAAGCTCAATTTTTTTTTTTAAATTTACCCAATGAACAAGAACCAAATCATGAAAAAAGTTGCTAACCTTCTTTTTGTGTTCCTTATGTAGATAATTGGCCATCAAAATGGTGCTTCAATGGCGTGAAAGGGAACACGAAGAAGATAATGCAATGGTCGAAAATCATCCACCTACTATTGCTTCTTTGAGAGACTGTGGACTCCTGAAGTACTTTCGTATCCCGGGCATGAGGGCCCAAGTCAGGTTGTTAGAGTACCTAGTGCATATGTGGGACCCTGATCAACACGTATTTCATGTGGGGGTCCACACACTATCCTTAGATTTTGAGGACATTTACTTTTTGACTGAATTGTCACAGCGAGGGTACTATGTGAGCCTGACCGGTAGCAGAGGTGGTGGGCTACAGATGAGTGAGTACTGTCGTTTACACTGTGTTCTCGAGGCTGAGAGAAAGAAAGGAAAAGTAGCTATCTGGGGGGTATGAGACTTGACCATCCGTACTATCCTATTCACCATAGCTCAGATGGCTGGGATTTCTACTCCTCACGTGGCATTATAGAGTTACTTCCAGTATTTTATTGAGTGTACTGAGCCTCGGGTGTTCAACTGGGCAGATGATGTGCTTCGCAATATAAAAAAATAGTTAAATAAATGTAGATGAGGCGACCTGAAGCAATTCAGGTACGGATCTTTGTTGGTATCATTCTTCCTTGAGTGGGTCCCATTACTAAGTCTACAGGTGGAGTGGAATTTATCGGCTCCCAGGGATCCAAGGATGTTGAGATGGTGTCGGCTCATGGCCCGGCATGTAGCAAGACCGATCATTAAATATGATGATACTTTCTTTGACTGGCTTCAACCACAGATGTTAATGGTTGACGACTATGCTTATGCTGGGTTGGATTTCTGAGGAGATCCGGATTTAGTACTGCCAAAGGATGCTCAGTGGGGGGACCTTGGTAAGAAGTACACACATTTTTCTTTTTAAATGTTTTGTGAATTTTTATCATATTCAAATGTTTTTGTTTTATATGTTCGTCCAAAGACTAATACAAAATTTTTTGTTGATGTCACAGATGTTGGAACTTACAAACCTCTTGGTACTTCTCCCATCCAACGGCGAGGAGGGGTAGCGGCAGCGCCACAATATGCTGAGGATTATCAAGTGGTGGAACAAAATCTGGAAGGCTTGACTACAAATATTCCAGACATGACTCTAGAAGAGGTTCCATGACGCGATCAATGTCATACTGTAGGAGTATCAGGGTCCATGAGTCGACTACTCCATAGGGTTGCTCAGGAAGTCATGTGTTACCGTGAACGTCATCCATGACGTCACTTTGTAGAAGCTATGAGCTTCAGATTTTGACATTTTGGTCTTCGGACAAACTTTTTGCAAAAAACTCTTTTGATCGTTATATATACATACGACTTCTACTGGTTTACCTTATATTGTGTGAATATTGATGTGATTTATTTATAAATGATTCAAATGTCTGTCCAATACATAATTAGCCAATGCATCTGTTAATGTGTTTAGACACCTAGGAATATGTTGATATTCAATGTGATCAAAATAATGTTCCAAGAGGTGAATTCGCAAATATACCCGTAACAAAGTAGGACTTCGAATAGAGTAGACATTACTTAACTATAGTACTACAAGTTGCAAATCAAGTCACAACCAAATGACGAATTCCGAGGGAGATAGCATCAACCAATAATTCAATAATGACGCTATACTCTGCAATGTTATTGGTCACATGACCAAGGCACACACCTTGTAAGGACACAAGTTCATTTGTAGGGGCGTAAATTGCCCACGCAGCAGAAGCAAGTTTCTAAGTACTACAACTAGCACCATCAGTGAAGCCAATATAGGCTAGCAAAGACTCCGACATCTGGAAATCAATCACAATGTCACATAAGGGCAGAGACCAGATAACGACAAAATCAAACTATAGTAACACACAAGAAGTATGATACAATAAAAATACAAGTACTAGTGCACAGATGATTTCATGCATAGTACTTCTTCAAGTACAACCCATTCCTGGGTTCACTCAAAGGGATACCATCGTAATCTACCAACTCATAAGCTCCTTTTTCCAAAACTCGTCGAACGATATAAGGACCTCACCACATGGGTTCAAATTTCCCAGCTCCTAACATATCTCGATCTTGTTCATAGAGAAGAAAAAGATCACCTTCGGAAAAAACGCGAGGTTTGACATGCTTGTCGTATTGGGCCTTGACATGCTTTTTCTAAGCTTCTATGACTAGGGTGGCATCACGTCGAGTTTCTTCTAATCGCATAAGATATAATAGATGTTCTTCCTCAGCAGAAATGTTGGGTAGGAGTTCAAAAGCTAGTTTTAAAGAAGGTATCTCGCATTTGATAGGGAGAATGGATTCTACACCATAGACTAACTGAAAAGGTGTAAACCCAGTAGCAGACTTGAAGGATGTCCAGTAAGCCCACAATGTCGAAAAAAACATTGTGTGCCAACTTGTTTTATGAATCCCTATCATTCGTCGGAGCATAGTTATGAGAACTTTGTTGATTTATTTGACCTGGCCATTGGCTTGTGGATAATAGGGTGTTGAGTTATCATGGCGAAGACCCAACTTTTCAGTAAGTTCGGACATCATAAAATTCCTAAAGTGGATACCGTGATTAGTGACGATAGCATGGGAAACACCAAAATGAGCTATGACGTGATTAAAAAGAAACAATGATGTGATCTTTCCAGTGTTGTCAAATGTCAGCATTGCCTCGGCCCATTTCGTAAAGTAATCAACGACTACAATGATATAACCATGCCCCCCGGCCGAGTGAGGGTGACATGTCATGAAATTGATGCCCCATTTTGCAAAGGGACCAACTGAGACCATAGGGTGAAGAGGAGCAGGATGTGACCGAATCTTCTGATTATATGTCTGGCAGGCATGGCATTTCTGAACGACAATAATGCAGTCATTAAACAAAGAAGGCCAAAAATACCCTGTGCATAAGATCTTCTGGGCAGTAGCATACCTAGACATATGAACACCACATGCTCCAGAATGGCAGTCATTCAGATCTTTCTTGGCTTCGTCAAACGTTAGACAACATCGAAAAATAGAGTCAATACCTCGACGATAAAGATTATCCCTGAGGATAATGTATTGATGAGCTTGATATCGTATTTGACATCATTCAGTACTGGACAAAGTTGGTCGGAAAGTCTGGGTTTGGAGATATATAATGATATCCCCATACCAAAGATCATCAGTGCTAATAAGGAAAAGAGATTCATCGGGTAATGAATCAACTGCTACATTTTTCGTTGGTGTTGCCAATTGAATGGCCTGATAGGTGGATTCAAAGGGACTTAACAACATTGCATCGCCAAAATGAAGATGATCTCCAGGGTCAGGTACTATCCAGGGGTCGTGAGGCACAGGAAGTTTGTGAAGTGAAGTGGAGACCATGTTGATATAAGCAACAGACGAGCGTGGAACATCGGGTGGTGGAATGGGGAAAGTACCCATTAACGAGGAGTCCTTGAGAAGGCCTACACCAATGTTCTCATAACCTGGTGGGGTTTTAGAAATAAATGGTACGTTGCCAGTACAGGTATCAGAATTGAAGAAGGCAAGTTGGTCGACGGTAACAACCTTTCCTTGATGAGGGAAACGTACTACATGGAAAAGTGTCGACGCAACAACGTGCATGGAATCGATCTAGCTGCGGCAAAGCAAAAGATTATAATCAAGGGGAGCGTCAAATACTTCCACTTTGACTTGGACCATCTTACCTTCTAATGTGATGGGAAATGAAGGAAGAAAACCGTAGGGATTAAAACCATAGCCATTGAAGGCTTTAAGAGTGTTCTAGGATTCATTCAAAGAAGGAGAGCCAATGGCTCTCCAGCAAGCAAGAGACATGACACACGTCGAGGCACCCTCATCGATGACAGTTCGGCAAATGTTTTTGTCAGAGACAACCACTTGGATCGATATGCTTTGACTTGTCATGAAACACGAGGTTCTCATATAACTTTATGTAACTCTGGTTATCACAAAAGATACAAGTCACCTCCAAATCAAGATCAAACATCCATGCAACAAACTTCTGAAGCCACACAATATTTTTCCTCTTGAGTGAAGGAGACTCGAAATAAAATCAACAACACTCATTCTTGAAGATAAGACTCTAGGTTCTAGGTTTGATTGATTAAATTAATAAGTTTCCAATTTGCACATATCAATTTTGATAATTTCTACATTACTAGTTGTGACAACAATCCTTGAAAGGTTTTATTACTGCTATATACAATGAATACTTGGTATCATGTGAGTACTACTGATATAAATGATTATTGTACTTTTATACAAGATGAACTAACATCTCCTCTAGGAGATACTTCTTGTTTTGATTCCAGGCAGGTCACCTTGGTAATAATATGATGATTACCGTGAGATTGTGTTTTATTCTTGTTGACATAGATATGTTCTTATGAAAATTCTATTATAGTTTTTTCTCTTGTTACTCTTGTCTCGGGAACGTTATTTTATAAATTCCATGGAGGTTACCATGGAGATATCATTGTTCTTGTTTTCTTTTTCCGGATAGGTTACCATGGAGGAATTATTGATCACAACACTAGAAGAGTGTTGTTCCTATTTCTTATTATTGTATTTTTATTTTGGCTCTTGTTCCAGGAAGGTCACAAGCAATATCTATAGAAGGAGCTACTGTGATTATTGTTCTCATTCTTGTTTTTATTATTATAAGAGTATTATTCGTGTCTATTGTTTTCCCCTTTGTTGTGTCTTCTTATAAGGATAGAGAACTTGTCCTTGAGATAACTTGTGTGTTGTTTGTCCTAAATGAGGCGGCTAGCCTCCTTTATATAGTGAATGAACCATCCTCTTTTAACTTGGTCAGGGTCAATTTGTACAATTGTCACTTTCTACTTTGTATTTTCCTTTTGTAATAGATCAACGTGGTTGAATTTACAAATATGATTTGGCATTATTCTTTTAGGGTTTTGAATTTATCAAATACAATAATAAAATATTTTAAAGCTACTCAAAACTTCAACACTCCCTCTTAGCAAGGGAGGTTTTCTTCTGGCATGATCTTCAAGACTGCTTTTGTATGTTTGTACTCTTGACCATTTACTTGTTGATTTTTCGTGAATCTATACATCACTATAAGTTATGTAACCAAAACATGTATCTCGGGTCTCATCATCATATGTAGCATATCTCCAATGAGAAAAACCTCATCGACCTTTCATCCCTTGTGGGTCTTGGCATCCTTTTGGACCTTATGTCATTATGAGACTTCATCTAGCTCACATAGAACTAGGCATCTAGCCCACACAAAATGAGGAAATTGTCAGGCTTCTATATTAAAGATTTTAATGACCTGAAAACACTGAATTGTCAAACCAGGGTAAGTAAACTTAGAGCTGCTACATTGTATGTGCGGGTAAGATTCTAATTCCTATCTAAAGACTATTCTTAGAAGAAAACACAATCTTTCTCTGAGAAACTGAATCCTAATGACTACCTTGAAACTTATCATTTCCTATTTAATTCATCAAAAGAGAACAGTTATGTGCTTAGGTGCAGGTACTTCTATTTCTATTCTAATGTGATTTCACAAGACTATCTACCACTATCTTTAATCATCTAATCATCACTATTTCTATCTAAGCCATGACATAAAGACTATTTCCTAAAATCCTTTTAATCTAAACATCGAATATAAATCTAAATCTATCCACGGGAAAATAAAGAAATATCCTATTTACCCTACTGGTACTGGAAGTTTCCTCTAATTCAATTGCAACCTAACTATCCTACCAGAGTAGAATAACCTAACTATCCTAACCAAAGCAGAGTAACTTAACTATCCTAACCAAAGCAAAGTACATTCAAAGTCGTATTCTCTTTAATCTACGTTCAGATTGAAAACTGGAAACAAAGTAAATCTAGTTCATGCTCTAAATTCTACAGGAATCAACCATGCTTTCAACACTCATCAACGTAGAATATATCAGTATGCTGGAAATGATACAGTCGGGAGAATGATTTAAGCAAGAACCTGAACAAGTTAATTCCCAAACTCAGATAAGCTAACATGCATGTAAATTCTAAACTACTGAAATAAACTAACTCTAATACAGAGAAAGGTAGCGACTTGGACCTGTTGGCGGCCCCAACCAAGAGGTACAATTGCCATGAAGAAAACCAAAGCTACTCATCTATCATTCCATGCAAACAATGTTCATGCTTCACGCTCCATTTACTCAGAAAAATAACTCAAGTCATATAACAACGAAGTAACATAACGCATAAGCAGATTGTATTAGTAGAAATGTGTCATAGCATTACATAACCAACGTTTCTCAGGAGAGATCCTCTGTTTTTATAGATCCTCCTCAATAATAGTTTAAAACAAAAATACATTAACTCAAATGGATCCCAGATCCGAAAATAACTCGAAATCAGTTAAAAAATGGTCTTCACATCTTCGTGACACGCAGTGTCACGAAGTGTGAGTCATGAAGTATTAACAACTCAGTTCTATAATTTCACCTTGAATCAGCATATGAGTGATGACTCAATCTATCATGTAAATCGCACTGTCTACCACTCTGGCCATATCGCGTGGATCTTTAGCAGCTTCGTTGGTATCTCCACGGGATGCAAGCTGGTACCTGGTACTGGCAAATCCCGTTTCAAATAGAAATAGTACCTAACTCAAGCCACATTAGTTTCAATATTAATTTCAAGTATCAAAATACATAAAAATAACTTGAAACATAAGAATACCTTGAGTAGCCCCTTTTAGTGGTAAAGAGATGTCAAATGTGGCATACAAGGCTAGAAGGGAGTGGTACTAGGTATGGAAATGGAGGTCTTTTTGATATGATGTAGGCAAAACATGGCCAAAATTGGAGACCAACATGCCCCCAAACTGAAGTCTTTTCCTGTCCTTAGGCAACAAAAAAAAGTCAAAGACTGATAGCAATCAGAGCTTTGCAGCAGCTGCAACCAATATTTGTAACCTCTCATGTTTCTTCATATTTCTGATTTCTTTCTTGAGGACTTGGTTGATTATGATATGCTTTCTGGCAGTCTTCTGTAGTTTCCTATTCCTTTGGAAAAGACCCTTATTCTTCTGTTTTAATCTTTCAATTTTGGACAAGAGATGAGTTACCCTGACTTTCATGAGTTCATTCTATGTTTTGATATGTCGATCTAATATAGTGTACTCATGTATCTTCTCTTTCAACCTGTTATTCCTGCTTTCTAATCTGGCTACCATTGTTCTCAAGGATTTACTGGACAAAATTTCACAGTAGGTTTCAAATGTTTTATCTTGTCTTGGCTGTGTTTGAGGACTGGATGCATGAGTAAACTCCTCTGGACCTTGAGCAGGGGTGTCAACTAGATCGGGATTATGATCTGGACTGAGTTCAGGAGTGAACTCATCTGGACTTCGTTCATAGGTGTCATCTGGATCGGGATTATGATCTGGACTAAGTTTAGGAGTGAACTCTCTATGTATCCGAGCAGGGGTATCAACTGGTATTTGAATTGGCTCATTCTGCTCAATTCCTTTGGGTGTAGTAGCTTGCCAATCCAATTTATAGGATTTTTGAATTAATTGGGACAGAGTCCAAGTCATTTCAGAGGGCTCTGGAGCCTCCTCATGATCATCCACACTTTCTAACCTCTCCTGTGGTGGGTAACTGGGCACAGAGTTGTCCATACCTGACAATATGCTTTTACATTTTCGTTTTGGATTCCTCTTAGGCTTGTCAGTCAACTCTGCCAGTTATTCCACGTCAATAATGTTCATAGCAGCTAGGGAAGATATCATAATTCCAACATTTGCCTCTGTAGGAGTAGTGTTCTTCACAGTTTCATAATTGGATTCCACTCCATCAGACCCGTGGGCATCAAATGAATGTTTTGAATCAGGGTTTCCAGTACTGGCTTCAATTGTGCTATCAGGTATGTTTTTAGGGTCATCACAGAGTTTGGTCGGGGTTTTAACCCTCTTTTTCCTAGAGTTTAGCTTCTTCTGTGGGGGAGAAGGCTTAACACTTCTATATTTAGACTTGGCAGAGGCTAGGGTTTTTAAAATGAACATATCCCAGGTTTCTTGTTTCTTGGACAGCGCAGACTTAATCAATATCTTAACAAGAACAAAATGAAATAGACTTCCTCAAAAATCTTTGGCCTTTCGAACCTGTTCTGCCATTTTCTTTAAGCTTTTCAACAGAAAGAAGGGTATGTTCAGTAGATGATTACCTTTGAAGTGTAGTAGGAGTCGGGCATGGTAGGGAAATACGATTGTATACCGTCCTTCACACGCAAGGTAACGTTGGAGGATGGCTAGCAATTGAGACCATTGTGGTTCCAACCATGACCGCGATGTCCCCTCTGACCACTATGTTTCCTGGTACTGTGGTTTCAAAAGCTGCGTGCAGAGCTTCTTGTCAATAGGCTAACCCTTTGTCCATCTCTGACTAGTGGTGGGTAGTTGAATTGCTTCTGAAATAAATTGTTTTGTGACTTTGAACTTGAGCTCACCCACTTTAGCGAACCCACCCTGAAAATGCAGAGCAAACTGAAGCGTAATTGCATCATTATATCCATCGAATTTCTTGAGAAATGGCTCCCATCCTGCTTTCTGAAAAATGTCTCTGGTTGCCTCATACTCCGGAAGGGCCTCTAAGTCTACATATGTCTCTGGTTCATGGTGATTTTCCACCATGGTTCTACTTGATATCACAGGGGATGTCTATAGGGGAGCAATGAAATTCAGATGAGGGCAACGAAGGAAGAGAATGTGGTGAAGGAAGTAGTTGGGAGAAAAATCATAGGAGAACATTTGAATTGTCGTGGGGATCGATAGGGTGTCGGAAAATGATGATAGTCGTACATGAGTGCACAGTGTTATCATATACGAGTCATGTCGAACTCAGCTCCGGTAATGTTGTGCATTCTCATGATATGAAATGTCGAGGTGGGTTGGTTTATTAGGTACAGGTCATGGGTATGATGAAACATTATGGAGTAAACAAGGCATCCTTAGTTCAAACTATTAATATGTAAATTAATACAGTAAATCAACATGAACTAAGCATACCTGAGTTAAATTACCTATCCCCTTTGTTATGCAATTCTTGTCGTAGAATTTTTCTTTTGAAGTCAAGTCTGGACCTGAAGGGTGCGAAAATTGTAATTGTTCTTGTATTTCTGATGACTACTGTAGCTGATGAATTCTGTGCTGGTACTAACCGGTACTGATGAAACAATCAGGAATCTGTAGAGAAATTTGAACCAATAATTTCCTACTGAGAAAAACTTCCTGTTTATAACAACAAATTATCTGATGATGATCCCTGAACCTGGCTTTTGTTCTATCCTGAAAAAGATCAACTGAAATCATGTCTTCAATAGCTTCAAAGCTTTACCCATGGTACAATTCTGATTTGTGTGAATGGATGTTCTGGAGTCGAACACAAACATAAATCATTGGATTACCGGCCATTAATGAATGTCGTTAACTGATGCGAGATGACCCACCAGTGATGTCAATGGGCCTCAAGGTACCTACAACACATCCTAATAGGTACGAATAGAGGTGTTGGTGTCGAGTCACCTGTAGGATCTATCAACCAAGAGACATTGGTGTATTCCCAGGGTTGTTAGAAAGGACATCTTCCATTGAGGCATGCAGAGTCCAGGGTGCTAAATAATCTTTAATCTCTGCTCCAGATAAGGTGCTGATGTCGATGGAGTGAGATTTGTTGGAAAGTGGACCTTAACGTATTCCACATCATCCAACGCGAGTGCAGATAGAAATCTTGCAGACATAATTTTATTTTGGAACAGTAATCACTTACTTGTGGATTTTATGAGCCCAAGTTAGTACATGCTCATTGCTTCCTCATGTTTGGAGAGTCCGAGGAAATGCTAAAAGAAGACTCTAAGGGGGTTTCTTTCCCATAATAATTCACCAGGTCTGGTAAATAATAATCCTTCCTGATAAATGCCCCTTTCATACTTTAATGAGCAATCAAAGGGAGCAAACAAGCTAAAATTTATTCATTCCAAAACAAGTTAGTTAAATTGATAAGAAAATTTCATGAAATAAAATAATCTTACCTTCTTACCTGTTGCGAGAGAGTAATAAAGTTTAGTTCTGTACTTGCTCTGAAAAACCTGTAAAACTGAAAACAAAATATCAACATATCCAAGAAGAAGAAAATAAATGTTTTTTTTATTTTTTATTATTTGATTTTTTTATTTTCTGCTAAAAATTTATTATTTACAGAATTTTAAAACAGTATGAATGATAAAAAATCAGGAGGAGGAGAAGACTCTTCTCCCACTATCTTTAGTTCTGTTTGCTTGGCCACTTCTTGTAAGAAATCATCTTTTGACAAGGGTTTGTTGTACACTTTCAATCGGTGTCCATTCACTACAAAGGAATTCTGAGAATCATCTATGGTTTTAATCCTGACAAAACCATTATAAAAAACAGTTTCTACTTCATAAGGTCCCAACCATCTTGTTGTAAGTTTTCCTTTGAAAGTTTTGTATTTAAAATCGAAAAGTATTGCCCAATCCCCTGGTTGAAAATGCTTTTTTCTTGATGTATTTGTCATGCCATTTGCTGCGTTGAATTTGCACAAGGATGGTCCTTTGAAGAGCATCCTGCCTCATTTATCCCAATTCGTTTAATTGCATGACTCTCTATTTCTATGCTTCACTCAAATCCAACCCCAACTCTGCTGCTAGGCAGAATGTATGAATCTGGAATTCTATGGGAAGGGGAATTTGCTTACCAAATACCAATTCGTAAGGAGTATGGCCAGTGGTATTTCTCCATGTAGTCTTGTATGCCCATAAATCCTATGGAAGTATATCTGCCCAATCTTTATGATGTAAGTGTATGGTCTTGGTCAGAATAGCTTCTAGAACTTTGTTTGTAGATTCCACTTGCCCATTGGCTTGTGGATGGTATGGAGAGGACTTACAGTGTTTGATCCCATATTTTTCCGTGATTTCTTTCATCAATTTGGAAGTAAATTGGGCACCTTGGTCGGTGACAATCTCTCATAGAACACCGAAGCGAGTAAAGATATATTCATACATAAACTCAACCACTGATTTCTCAGTTGCTTGATATAGGTATTTCGCCTCTACCCACTTGGTCACAAAATCTGTGCACACCAAGATGTACTTCTTCTTTCTTGACATTGGAGCAATTGGCCCTACAAAATCAAGTGCCCATTTATCGAATGGTTCAATTACAACCTGTGGTCGTAAGGGCATCTCGTCTGCTACAGTGGGCCTTCCCATCCTTTGACAACTGTCACAACTTCTCACATATTTCGTTGCATCTTTGAACAGTGTCGGCCAATAGTATCCTGATTACAAAACTTTATATGATGTTCTCTTGTCAGAGAAATGTCCTCCACATGGCCCATCATGACAGGCCTGAAAAATATCGGGAATTTCATCTTCCCGGACACATCTCCTAATAATCATATCAGGACTTGTATAGAAGAGATCACTTCCCACCCAAGAATAATAAGCACTTTGTTGGATAATTATTTTCTTTTGTGGTGGTGATAAGTGAGCTGGTAATCTTCCTGTAGCTAAGTAATTTGCTATATCTGCGAACCAAGGGGTATTAACAGCTACTGCAAACAAATGTTCATCAGGGAAGTTATCGTTCACTGGGATATCAGTACTATTTTGGGGAATACGAGAAAGAAAATTTGCAACTACATTCTCTTTCCCTAACCGATCAACTATGGTGATGTTAAATTCTTGAAGCAACAAAAGCCATCGTGTAATTCTACCAGTAGTAACTGGTTTGTTCATCAAGAATCTGATAGCGGAGTGGTCAGTGTGTACAAAAACCTCATATCCAGTAATGTAGTGACGAAATTTGTTGATGGAATGAACTACTGCTAAAAATTCCTTCTTTGTTACTGT
>ML781499.1:301163-318733 GCA_009831015.1 Picea engelmannii
TGTCTCATTACATTGCTTGAACCCCTTTATATAGTGCTACCATCACCTAAGAACATTCTATAGGAGGAATCTTCTAGAAGTAGAACCTTCTAAGAAGTCCTCTTACATTTATTATATCTAACTACCATAGTGGGCCTTATTTACTAATATAGTGGACCTAGTCCACCTTACATTGAATGAAATCCACTATTATCACTATGGGCCCTTTTCCCCCCCCACTATCTCTCTAGCTACCTTACATTCCATCCCCCTTATGAAAGCGTTGTCCTCAACGCTGGATGTACAACCATATACCAGGGTCCCATGGATAATTGTGGACCATAATGCTAAGGAAGACTGAAGAACCAAGGTCCCATGTACTGAATACAAAAGTACCACAACAGATATAGAAGAACAATATAGAAAAACACAATTTTATTATATCAAACCCTTGAGGTAGGGAAACACCATACAATGGATCCTATTATGGAAGGGATCTTCTCCTGTTCACTTGCCTCTTCGAGGGGGCTTCCTCCTAATGAGCTTCAACTCCAAACACAATACTTCTCTTCATGTCTCATTACATTGCTTGAATCTCTTTATATAGTGCTACCATCACCTAAGAATATTCTGGAGGAGGAATCTTCTAGAAGTAGAACCTTCTAAGAAGTCCTCTTACATTTATTATATCTAACTACCATAGTGGGCCTTATTTAATAATATAGTGGACCTAGTCCACCTTACATTGAATGACCTCCACTATTATCACTATGGGCCCTTTGGGCCCCCCCACTACCTCTCTAGCTACCTTACATATGGATATTTATTGTAAGGATTAGAAGTCTCCAAATATGGTCAAGCAAATCCCTCTAGCTGCATTTGATCACTCTTCAAAACATCAAGAAGAGTTAGTAGAGCTAGAAGGGCCTACCCATAATCATTGCAGTAACCAGGAAGAGACCAGCATGATCCTATGAAACTTTGTAGGATGAAAATCCCTATAAAATTGATGAGCCATATCATGAGGAGCATATGGATCCACTAGTGGTGAGGGAGGAGGCCCCACCAAGTACCAACTCAGAAGGAGATAGATTTCAGAGGGATTCATCCCTCAATATCCAGTAAGGAGGAGAAACCTCCCTAGGACCATTCATATGAGACTTCAGAGGAAATCATCACATACAGAGGGAGTATATGGATTTGAATATTATAGAGACTCAGAGTGAGCCTGATATCATCAAGAGTTAGTGGCTTAGAGACTTTCATTCATAAATTATTCCTCCTCAAATTCAGATGGGAGAGAGAGACGTCTTCTAAGACTGATAGATAGGTGTCATGAGTTGAGGAGGCTAGATCAAAGATTCATAGGTTTCGAGGAGATATGAGACCTCCTAGGAGGATTCCTTACTTTTAGTGATAGAGGAGGAATCCAATCAGAAGGACTGGGATATGGATATTTTTCCTTGAGACCAGAAGGGAAGTGTTGTCCCTTGACCAAGTTTTGGAGATCCTTGGCCATATTTGACCTATTTTGGGACTTCAAAGCACAAGTTGAAGTAGAGATCACGGAATCTAGGCCCCTTTTTAAGGATTTTTGGGTTCGGGGCTTATGTAATGGGTATGGGGATGTTGGTCCATGGGTTTACCCTTGTTTAGGCTCATTTTGTAATGTATAAATATATGTCTAGGTGATGTAAGAAGGGGCACAAAGGATGATACAGACATATTTGTGATGATGTGCTAAGTGCAAGTGATAGTTGTACATTCTTTGTGCATATTGTGTGAAGCTTTCAAGGCTAAGTGCAAGTGACTGTAGAAATTGTGTAAAGGCATTGTGTTGTAACCTAGCTCAGGGAAGGAAGATCTAGTGAGGTGTGCATAGATCTCTTGTCTTCTATGGAGTAGGATATTGATGCTATGTTCCTATAAGAATATTAACCGAAGATAATAAAGAAGAGGAGATATGGTGGACATAGCCCCAGACTAGGGGTGAACCACGCATATCTTGTGTTGTGGTTGCTTTGTGCATTGTGAATGTTTTATTGTTTATATGATTACTTCTTAGTGTAATTATGTATTCTTAGATGGATATGATATCTTAGTGCCTAATTATGTGAATAAGATGCTATATCTGATCTATGTTGATATTCTTAATGCTTGAATATATTAGATTTGGATGAATGTTGTGTTGCTCTGTAATTAGGGCTTATCTACACTGTAAACAAAGGTTAAATACTAATGAACTATAATTGCTAAGTGCTATGTTAAGGCATTACAATCACAGATTTGTGTCCAAGCTAAGGTTGCACACACTGGAGTCCTGCAACCACCCCTGCCTCTACCTCGGTTGAGACTTCTTATGATTCACATGTGTTTCCAAAAGGGCCAATAGTTAGGGTTTTGTTGGTGCACTGTTGAAGCGTTGAAACCTGGGTTTTCCCCTATGCAAACAAATGGTTTTGTTGCCAAGACCTAAAACTGTGATTGTTGGGAACTGAATAAAAGAGAAATCTTTGAGAGTAGATATCTTTCCCTAGTACGCAATATTCTACTTGATTGGGAAGCTCTATGCTAAGAAAGGAGGCAGATCTGAAGAAAAGAGGTAAGATCAATGAAACTTTTTTATTAAAGAGGTAAGATCTGAAAGATTTTTTCTTTGATAAATGTAAGATAAGTGGAAATTTTTGTTTCAAAATTATGGATCTAGGTATGTTTGATAAATTTTGTCCTAGCTTGAAAACTAGGGCATAGTTAGAAGAAAGAAGATTTCATATGAATAGATCTGATAGAAATAATGAAAGGTATGTTATTCCTATGCATAGAAAGAATGTTTGGACTAACAAATGGATGTAGGATCCTAGAAATAATTTTAGGTTAGTTACTGTGATCCTAGTGCACAGTACAGGAAAGGTTGGGGATCGTTCAAGAGAAGGAGCGGATTAACTCTTTGCTATAGTTGTAGAAGACCGGGACATATTGCTAAGGAATGCCCTGGTAGAGGTCCTACTTTCCTTTGTTGTAAATCTATGGGCCATGAAGTTTTGGATTGCCCTAGAATGATTTCTAAGCTTGAAAGAATGAACATGAGACTAGAAAACCTTGAGGAAGGCCAAGAAACTAAGACCATGGCAGAACCCCAGAAAGAATTAGAGACTATATTACTACGAATGAAAGAAACCCTGAATGATCACAGAAATATCAACTTATCAGAGATCTTAAAAGAAAAAGAGTGCATAGAAACAAGAATAGGATACTTCGACATTGTCTGTGTTCTGGATGAGGAAACACAAGTGAATATCATGATAGAAAGAACCTGGGAAATTTTAGGAGAGCCTGCTATGAGTCCTTCATTTGGAGGAATAGGATTATTTAGAGGAAATTTGATAACCCTATGTGTAATACTTACCTAGATATCTATGATTTCTCATGGAACTTTGATAAAGGAAGATTTTGAGGTTGTTAAATTTATTGAGAGCAACACCCCCATTTCTATGTTACTAGGAAAAACCTAGATTGAGAAGGATCAGACCAGAAGAAAAGAAGAGGAAGCCCTAGAAAAAAATAAGAAAGAACTAAGAGACTTCATGATGAAGATGATATTACATTTACTAAAAGAACAAGAGGACCTGTCGAAGCTATTGGGGACCAACTATTTGGATGTTGAAGATGAAAGAACCCAGGAAGAATTAAAATATCTGTCTATACAGAAGAGCATAGCACCTACCTCAGAAAGAGAATAAATACTACTCTCTAACCCTATGAAATAATATCAACAAAATGAAGTTACTATATTGAGTATAGATAAGAATCAGAATGGGAAGAGGAACTCAGTAATGCATATCATAGGGAAAAAGGCTAGAAATCTTAGTAAGAAGAGAGAAAAGCTAGAAAAATTGCAGGAGGTTCCAGAGGAGACTTCATAGAAGGTAGGTTTGAAAAACTGGAACTTCGTTGGGATATCATAATAGTGCCAAGTGGCACTTTGCTATGGCAGAGTGATATGACTATTGGAAGCATTATAATCGTTAGACTGACACCCCAAATGATTAGAACAATAGTTATGGTCAGAAATCTCATCATTAGACCATTAGGACCATGTCGTAATGGACATAACTACATTGATGAAGGATTCTCACCCATTGGAGAGATATGTTACAGCGATGTCTACTTAATCCATCGATTGTTTCACCAAGAACACTTTTTTGAATTGTATCTGAGCCAACAAAAGAACTCATTACTACCATGCTGTGTTTACTGAGATCGACACCTGTTCTATGACATTGAGCATTCATTCATTGACCTAAGTTATCCGATTCAGAGCATGCATGTTGGACGAACTTATCCCCATAGAGAATTCGGTTGAAGAAGTTCTAATTGATTTAATGGGAAAAAGGTAATGTTTGTGGGGATTCAAGCTTCATTGATGAGAGGAGTGCAAGCCTCTCCATTAACTTCTCACGGATCTGGACCATCCCAAGCCATAGCCGAGAAAAGAACCAAGCATCGAGATGACTTGGTAAATGCGAATTTGATCCCATATATCCTACCATACTACATCCCACTCCTAGATGACGTGGTGAGTCGTGACAGTTTCCCAAGGGACTTCGATTACACCCTAGTTATTGCGTACCTCCTGAAGGGGATATGTGCAGTTCGAACCCAGCTAGACAAGATCATGACATTAAAATTCAGTGAATTCAACCTAGGGAATGGCAAGAACTACAACATGCTTTCCCCTCACAGGTATTTGACTAGGATGAAGGGTAAGAACTCGAGGATAATCCCCCAACCATGGACTATGAACCCCGCACAGTCCACTGTCCTAAACGCAATGAAGATACCAAATTTTGGAAGGCACCAGGAAGTTAACATGTGTGTTAATCTCCTTATTTCATGCTACTATGGCGGCTATCTATGGCTAGATAGATGCATCACCGTTGACCCAACACTGATCCATAGGATCACTGGATTGAGCATGCAGGGACCAGACCTGCAAGACTTCTACCTAGGGAAGGCTGCAGACCGCGCACTGGCACATAGGATTAAGGATACCTATGTTGATGTAAAAAAGGGGATGCAGGGCTACAAGGTAGCCTCCATCCAGAATGGTGTAGTGCACTTGGAATTCCAGCTAATCATAGGGAAGCTAGTGAGAAATAATAGACCTACACAGGTCATAGGGTTCGTTGTTGACCTCGCTGGGAAATGACTAGAAGGACTACAGATGAATTGGGAAAAGTACTTAGTCAACCAGTTATAATTGGATTGTCGCGAAGCTTAGGATCAGGGCTATGAGTTCCTATTATAACCCTAATTTGCACTAGACATGCATACCTAACATTAGGCCATCTCACTTGCCATTTTTTCCAAGACACCATTGAACAACTATTCAAAAAATCCATCCTTTTGAAGGGATATGCACCCTGCACCATTGTTTCCCACGTGTATACGCTAGCTAAGCCATTACATCCCATGTATACTAACAAAATCACAAAAAATAGAAAGTTGCAGACATAATATAGATTTTTGGGTAATTTCCTAAACCGTTTGACCACCCATAGTCAGTCACTCAATTTGATAACTACCCTCTTCTAGCCTATAAAAGAGGAGGTAGGGGTCCCATTTGAGAGGAGGAAAAATAATAACAAAGAAACTCTCCCCTTTTTTGTATTCCCCTTGCCCCAATATTTTGCAACCATTTTTTGAGGAGAGGCATATGTGGAACCAGTTGGTGCACAGTTGAAGAGGAGCCCAGGACCATGTTCAAGGATCAATGGTCGATCTCACCATTGTAAGTTACTTTTGTGAGGTTAGTAATAAAGAAGTACTTTTCTAGTCCTTCCATATGAGATGTTCAAATATTCAGTTTTGATTATATTTTATTAGAACCTCTAACCCACTAATTCATATATAAAATGCATGTTTGGAGTTATTTGTTTGTTTGTTTATGAATGCAGGTTGGATTTGGGAGGAAAGTTGCAGTCAAGGAGCTACTGAACACAAAAGGATCGACACCAAACATGGAAGTTCAAAGTAGATTTACTGGATCCTTTTATCCCTTATGTTTATGTATGAATGTGGGGTCTGTGATGGGATGATGGTAAAAAGTAGGAGACTTTAGATGGTCATTTTTACATGCATTACATAACCATTAGTGCTAGTCTATAGGGGGTTTTCCCACCCACAACAGAATTGGTGACCATACTGGGGAAGATCTCTAGGGTTTTTGGGGATACTTTTTGGGTGTTTTAAATTGGTTTTATGACCTTTTTTCTAAGTTTCTGTAAGATTCTGAGTTTGTAGGGATTATGGCCTTCCATGTCAGTACTTCCTCCTTGGATTTCTTAACTTATTTTTCTTTTTGGTAACCCACAGAGGTATATGCGAGTTGTACAAGGCCTGCATGGGTATATACGCACCCTACCTTTAGACATTCCACGTACATACACTGGTTGTTGAAGTGTCAGTAGCGTGCCTGAATTCAGAAAATCTTTTTGTTAGGAGAGGTAGTCATCCTCTTCCCTGTTAGAAGTGGTCCTTCTCGGGGGTTTTCTTGATCAATTCCTGGTCTATGTTGTTGCAATCTGTAGTTTAAGTATAACCTCAGATTAGCTTTGATTTATCGAGGTTTCCTTGAATTTTCTTTTTAAAAGTAAGTTCCTGTGTATTTAAGGGATTCTGGTTTTCAATACCAGTACTCCCTGCCTATGCTTGACTACTTGTTTTTCATTTTTTTTGAGGAGTTGCAGAGGTGCACATAACCTGTAGTGGGTCTGAACGCGTGCATATGCACCTTGCCCTTGGACAACCCACATACATACACTTTTTGTTTAAGTGTCGGTAGCGTGCCTGTTAAGAATTAAAAAAAAAAAAAAGAGGCAATCATCCTCTTCCCTGTCAGTAGTCGCACTTCTCATAGTTTTTCTTGATCTAGCCCTGGTCTCTTTCATAGCATTTTGTATCCTAGGTTTGACTTCAGTGTATTTGTCTTTTTCTTCGAAAGATTTCTTGTTTTTCTTTATTAGGTTTTTGGATGAGATTGTGAGTCTGTTCTGATCTGCCTTATTTGGTTTTGTCAGTGACTCCTCATGGTCTGCGATGGGCTAGGAGTCATTTCTTGGTCTTGTCTTGTCTTTATTTTTTTCCTTTTTTTCTTCAGAAAAGAAGAAAAGAATACAGTTTCAAATTTTCTTGTTTTGGAAGCATAATCAAAAAGTAATTTTCACTTTCTTTGTTTGGTTAAGTAGTTGGTTGTTTGCATTAATAATCTGGAAAAATAATGCTTTCATAATTTCTTGGCTGATTGACTTAGGAAAATAAGCAGCTCATAGTCGAGTGAAATCTTATTTTGTGTTTTCTGTTAAAATATCTTAAAAAAAAAAGTAGTTTGGAAAGTTGGTTAAAGAGTTTAAATGTGCAAATCTAAATTTGTCAACAAGAAGTAATTTTGTTTCCATCTTTTTGTTTGTTTTATTATTTGTCTCCCAAACACATCACTGGTTTCATGTCCTCTTCCTTTGACTTAATATAGCCACAAAAATTAACAAATAATTAAAATCAACTAGACTTTATGTTTGTAGGGTCCATCAACTAGTCTAATCTAGAGTCTTGATTTAGGATTGGAGAGGAAACTCTTCAAGGCTACAAAAACAAACATAAGAGTCTGTGCTATGGAGTGATAAAAAGTCCAGTATTTTGAAGGTTATCTGGGACCCACCCTCTAACACAGAGGACAAATACGAGGTCACATGCAGAAATTTAGTAGAGATAACCCCTCCAAATCCAGACCAAACGTAGTGGGGAACACATATAGAGAGCTTATATTGGGATTTTGTTGATCGCATTTTCCACAGAGCTTCATGGGTCTTGAATCCATTTGAGGTCCTTAGTTGTCTTTTGGAACACTTTATTATATACACTTGATAGGTTTTGATCTTGATACCCTACTCATTGCAGTCCACCCAACTGTTGATTGTACCCACCTGGTTACTGTTCACGCGTTGGCAACCTAGTTGCCTTTATTTTTGGGACTTACATAGGTGACTCTGGGGGTATACCGCAGTACCTAGGACATACAAAAGAAAGAAGAAACAACAAAATAAGAGAAAGGGGGATAATAAACCTACCAATAATGCTGGTGGGGGCAACACTGAAAAGAAGAATTCTAAGTATCTATGTAACCTATACACGGAAGACCACCCGACTCATCAATTCCCTCAGCTTGTGGAGGCCCAAAAGTCATTGGTGCAACAACAACCTGTTGTGTTAACAAACCCATTTCAACATGGGAAACATTTAACTCAAGCCTCTCCAAGAATGGATGGGGGGTAGTTAAGGACCCCCTCCGTCTGCGAGTAATTGTTCGTCCGCGAATGTGTATATGATGAAAGGTGATGCCTATATATTGACTAGAGCACATGATTACGGAATGCCAAACACCTTTGAGAAGAGTAAAGAATTCGAAAAATCACCTCTTCCTCTACATATCGAGAATACATTGGGTGAAAAAATGACACGCATCCCAAAAGGTGCATTCAATAAAGCTTCTCACAATCCAAACACAAGGACCGCCCAAAACTACTCTGTGGTGGAGGATTTGTCTCAAACCCCTTGTGCGATGTCTTCTTTGGAGGTCCTCCAAAGCTACCCTTCCCAGAAAAAGGATATGTTAGCCATCTTAGGATCTTCTAAGACTTGTAATCTGGGTATGATCATGCTTGATAAGACTGACTTAAAACCTCATCTCCCTTACCATGTGGTGTTTTAGATAGTAGTGGCTTACACCACAAAAAATTTTACTCATAATATTTTGGACACGGTGGTTGATGAGGGCGCCTTGACATGTGTGATGTATTTGGCATGTTGGAAGGCCATTGGCCAGCCCATTTTTTCTCCATCACCTACTCTTCTTACCACGTGTTGAAGGAAAATCTCCTTGCGGACAGGTAGATCTCCTCAAAGAGCTAGACTCTTAACTCTAAGACAGAAAGTGCTTATCATGGTCACTGACTTCCTTTTAGGTCTACACAAACTAATGCATGAAGAGGAAGGAGGAAAGACGTACATTTTACTGGTGTTTTTCCCTGCACAGTCCGAGTTGAACTCCAATATTGAGCTCCTTGATAAGCTCTGTAGACAAACAAAGTACAACCACTTCCTATTCTATCGAGATTAGTTCAAAGAAGACCTATCTACTTAGAGACAAATTCATGTGATTTCAAACACAAATTAGAAATAAACAGGACAAGCATATTACATTAATGAGGAAAAAACGTTACTTACAGCCATAGATGGAATGTAGCAGTTTTGTCAAGTTATCCTTGTCTAACCCTTGCTCAAAATCTCCACGATTGGAATGACGATAGCTTCGTTGATTAGCCTCCACTTCACTATGTGTTCCCTATGAGATCATAGGTTTCATGCTTCTCATCCCTTCTCCAAATATCACTTATGAGATCATAATTTTGGTATCATTCTTCATCCAGATCCCCCTTTCACCATGAGAAAGCCTGCTTATATAGCTTTGGAGAGGCTCAACAACTTGAGATATATTTGGGGTGAGTTGAGGACTTTCCTCCTTGAGTTAGGGATCTTCCCTAAGATCATGGCTTGAATAGGGATTCCAATCCAACTTCCTTCAGGGATTGAAGGGATCCTCCCCTCATTCATCTCAAGAAACCAACTGCTACCCAGAATAGGCAGCGCTCCCTCAAAAGGGCC
Organism: Picea engelmannii; assembly: GCA_009831015.1. Lineage (NCBI taxonomy): Eukaryota > Viridiplantae > Streptophyta > Pinopsida > Pinales > Pinaceae > Picea > Picea engelmannii. The sequence continues at coordinate 310,863 of ML781499.1, forward strand.
ATCAGAGCATTATAGCGCTCCCTAGTAGACTTTAGGGGGGCGCCAACACTCCCTAAACCCATCAACGCTCCCCCAGAAGGGCTATCGGATCATTATAACACTCCTATACAGTGTAAGGGGGGGTGCCAGCACTCCTGAGAGAGGTATAGGGGAGCACTCTCCTCCAAAAACTCAGTTTTTGTGGTTCTTTCAGATGGCAAGAGGTTCATAAGCCTAGTTAACCATTCCTCCTCTTCCAAATCAAGTGTTTTACATGTGTCAAGTGTCCTCTTTATGTCATTATAGGCACGACATAGGCATCATAAAAATATACTTTTCCTGACACTTGCGACACTTCTGAGAAAAATGTGACACTTACGACACTTGCAATGATGACACTTGCGACACTATCGAAGTGAGTAATTTCGATGTGTAATAGATTGCCCCCCAAAGTATGAAGTTAGAAGATGAGAATTGATAACTAAAATGATTTTTAGACTTTCAAGCAAGGGTATAGATGTAGAGAACCCGACAGAAGCTGCACACAAAAATCCAACAAATATTATGACATGTTTCAAACCATAGGTAGGCGTACCTATGCTTGGGTGATAAAGACTTGCAAGATATGGCCGCCATAAAATACACTGCGGATCCATAATTGTATTGATAAAAAGGTATAGCCACTGAAAACACACTGTGGATCTATACTCCCATGACCTGAACTAATCGTAGCCATGAAGAATACACAATGGATCTACAAGATGACAAGACATAGCCACGACCAATACAAAGTAGATCTATGTAACAATATATGAGTCATTATTCAAAAGAAACTCCTTCGCAACCTGGGCAAAGTACATATCAGAGTGATCACTCAACCCAGGGTCTTCTTACTGATCTCAATGTAGTATGAATCAAACCATGTGAATAGATGTATTGATGTCGAACATGGTAGAAACCACTTGATTACCAGTCAATGATGTAAATTGTTAACAAGCGCAAGGGAGATCACCATTAATGTCAATGATTCCCAAGGTACTCTAGTACATTCCAATGAATGTGAATGGATGAGATGAAGTCGAATATCCATGGAATCATCTGATCAGAGGTCAATGATGTAAACCCACTGTCGAACATGAGGAGGCCTGCCATTGAGGCATGCAGGTCCCAAAGTACTAACTGGTTTCTAAGTCTAGTTCCTGGATAATGTGTTGAAGTTGACAAGAATAGACTCGTCGAAGGAGGGTCTTGATGTATCCCCCATCAATGACATGAAACATACACAGAGATGTAATTGGTAGATCAAATGAACATGGACTGAGAGGGGTATTGAGACAAGATATTTGTGATGGTTGACTCGTGAGGTGGATACTTCCCTTGAACATTGGGGCACAACAGTAGAAACATGACATGGACCAAAACACTATGATGCAATGGATACTGTGACTTTCATCGGGTGACCCAAAGGAGTAAGAAAAACTCAGAGGATTGGTTCAGTACAAAGGTTCAGCAGATTAAGATGTGTGCAAGGACAAAGTGTCATGTTCAAGGGAGAATCTAAGAGTTACTTGGTAATGTTCTCAAAAAACTGCTTGGCTTGATTCTTTCAATTTTTTCCCCCATCTAGATAGACGAGTACCTCTTTTTAATTAACGAGCTCGAGGAGGATAACACATGCTCGATAAAACTCACCTTCAGTAAGTTCCTCTTCCTTTGTTTAATGAACTGGAAGAAGTAAGGGTTCGATCCCATATGGGCCTATCGATGTTTGTTTTAACGAGTCCAAAGAAAGAGAACTTGAAGGTTTTTCATGATTATAGAGTCTGGAAAAACACTTAAAAGAGAACTCTCTCAGTTCCTTTTTTGTAAAGTAGTCTGACAAGACCGAAAAAGAGATAAACTATCACTCAACAGATGTTTTCTTCAAATACTTTAATGAGCATGAAGAGAACAAGGTTGCTCGGCAATCTTTTCATCTTTAGAGAGTCTGAAAAGAACTTAAAGGTGACTCCAGTGTTGTCCTTTTTCGTAATGTTAGTCTCGCGAGGCCGAAAAAGAGATAAATATCACTCGAAAGACACCCTTTCAAACCTTTTAATGAGTGGGAAAGGAAGCAAGATCACTCAACAATATTTTCATGTTTAGAGAGTTTGAAAAGAGCTTAAAGGAAACTCCAGGGGGTTCCTTTTTCATATATCCATACAGGTCCGAAAAAGAGATAAAAGTCTACCTGGATTCATTCTCATGTATTTACGAGCATGAGAAAGAACAAAGACTAAGCTCGGTATGCCCCCAACTTGAAAGCTAGTGGCTTAGCTCCAAAATGATCATCAAAGGCTGGAGACATGCCCTCCAAGATTCAATTCATTCACCGACTTTGAGGTTGTCACCAATTTCTCTAGTAGATGAGAAAAAAGGAGATGGGTGGATGAAAAGAAGGTTCAAGAGAGGTGACTATTTCATTTTTTAATGAGCTTGACACAGGAAAAGAACTATGCTCAGGGCCTCTGTTTCATTTTTTAACGAGCTTTCCACAGAGAAGAGAAACCATGCTCATGGTTTCTTCCTGATCATGGCTTCCGAGAGGATAATGCTCTGGAAGGATACCATGTCAAGGGACAAAACGTGGTCATGGCCTCCAGGAGATCTTCGTTGGATGGAATATAATCACTCGAGAAGGGATATATGTTGAGGGTCATGATAGGAGTAAGGAGATCAAGTTCCAATAATCCTACCAAAGAAATCACCATGTCCACTACTGGATCCAAATCGTCGGAAGTTGAAATCATGGGAGATGGTGAAAAATCAACACCAGGAGGGGAGATAGAGTGTATATCTTCCCGAATTTCTTCATGAAGGGGAAGAAAAGAGGATCTGTGACGGTGATGACCCCGAGGTAACTTGTCAATACGAAGCATTTCCAGAAGAGATTCATCAAAAGGAAAAATTGGGGAAATGCAGTCGATTGCAGACGACAAGGAACTCAACCGTGATTGCATCGAGGAAATGTCAGGTGCCAATAGATGTTGGTCATTCGACGAGGGAGAAGCGGATGGGTCAGAAACATATGATGTTTCAACTAGACTAAGTGGCACGGTGTCACTTAGTGCATCGAATTCCAATGGACAAGGTACAATCTGAGGGTCAGATGTTTCCAAAGATTGATAAGCCGCGGTGGAAATCATATCGACGATGGCAATATGATGTGTAGTCAGAGGAAGTGGTGTAGGGAAGGTACCCATGAGGCTAGAATATTTCAATAAGCCAACACCAATGCTTTCATACGTGATCTTGTGGTCTCCCAAGAAAGGAATATTATTGGTAGCGAGAATGCGAGCATCGGTCGTGCAGAAATCCAACTGATCAACAGTGACAATTTTGCCCTGATGAGGAAATTGGACACATCGAAAAACTGACGAGGCAACGGTAGTCATAGAATAAAACCAACTTCTTCCAAGTAACAAGTTGTAATCGAGGGGAGAATCAACCACCTCGACATCAACAGTAACAGTTTTTCCACCCAATTGGATGGGAAAGGACTGTAAAATCCCATGGGGATGAAAACCTCACCCATCGAAGGCATGTAACATCGTTGGGGATTTTTTGAGTGCTGGTGATTTTAAATCTTTCCAACATGCCAAAGACATGACACAAGTCGAGGCTCCCTCATCCAGAATAGTTTGGTGGATTTGTTGATTGTGAACAACAACATCAACTTGGAAAGTAAGTTGGTGGGAGAGTCGAGACGCATAATTGTCCAGGTTAAACATGATATGGTTGGATGACTCAGGATAAACAACACCAAGAGAGGCCGAGAGTGTTTTACGTTGACTGGGGCAGTGCTATAGAACTTCTAACACAGACATAACACATGGTGCTTGAGCCAAATCTTCAACAATGTTGTAGTTCTGGGCAGCACGTGAACTATGATTAAAGGTGGATTTGCGGATAGTGCTCTTAGGAGGGCGTAAGATAGATTTGAACATGGGTTTCTCAATCTGGAGTGGTCCAGATGGAGGATTAACTGATGGAAGACTAACGAAAGATGATGATGGATTCGGTAAAGTACCGGTACCATTAGTGTATTTTCCTTTGTCAGGGGTACCCAGTGTTTCATATATCTTAGAGCGAGTGGTCAAATTGATCCCATTAAACATATAAATATGTGCACTCGACAAGGCCTCATCATTAGGATCGCTAGAACTGCCCCTAGGAGAGGGGGTTTGAGCAACCATGGATTGCTGCTGTGGAAAAGGCTGAGTAAGCACAGTGGGTTGCGACTTTCCTTGGAAAATTTTGGCCACTTCATTGCGAAGTGGATAGTCTCGAGTGTAGTGATCGTCACCACAAATGATACATGGGAATTTCAGTTTCCGTTTTGGTTGCTTTTCGGTAGCAGGTTTTTGATTTTTTGGTTGTTCATTATTATTTTCTGATTTATTCTTTGTCTTCTTCTTACCTTCGGACTGTTGTGAAGGGGAAGATTGAACTGCATTCACCTCAGAGATCTGAGTTTGGGGGGAGGTAGAGGAGAGTGTAGTCAATTGGGAAAAGGATTGAGTTTTGACGAAACCGATAACACCATCTGCATGAGATGAGGATGATGGTTTAGATGAATTGGTATTAGCTCGAGCAACATTCAAAATAAAATCATACAAAGTACCAGATTGGGAATAAACCAAATCTAAATACTGAGCCCGAGCGATGGCTTTTTCCTCTGTGACCACACCACCCATAGCAACATCACGAGCGATCGGGGGTAACAGTGATTTAGTAAACCATTACACCAATAGTATGTCAGGAATGACTGCCTTGATCATCCTTCGTCGTCACCTCCACTCATGAATATGGTCAGAGATATGCACGGAGTTAGTTTGATGAAGGGAGGTCAAGAGTTCAGTACCTGTCTCATAGCGAATAAGCAATTGAAAGTGCATGAGGAAAGACATGGCAAGGGAATTGAAATCATGAAAAGAAGCATGTGGTAGTTCAATATACCACTTTGTTGTTGAACTGATAAGTGTTCGCTGGAAAAGAAGCAAATGTATAGAATCATCCATGAGGGAGTTTGATGAACACCACAAATGGAAATTCATCACATGGTTGTTTGGATCTTTTCCATGGTTTCCATCAAATTTTAGAATATCAGAAGGAAGTTTAGCTGGAATGACTGGCCAAACCGGTGAATGAAAAATAGGATCATTAGTTAACCGAGACAAGTCTGGGAGATCCAGAGTTGCAAGGAAAGGTAGCTATCGGTTAATTTGCGAATGATACTGGTGCAGCATAGGAACACTAGTAGGACCATAAACTGGGTTAGGTGGATAGTTGTAACCAGTAGGTCCTCCTACATACGGTTGTTGTTGGCCAGGATGAGAAGGATTCGATAGTGCATGAGAAACATTGGCATAACCCGATGGGTTCTGAACATTATAGGTCGGGTGATTTATTTTCCCATGAGGAGGATAAACATTTTTCCCTTGAGAATGGTAAGGAGTAGATCCCGGAGGTGGATACACATGAGGCCCATAAGGAGGATAAGACTGTGCTCCCGGAGAACTCTAGGTGGTGTTTGGGATGCCGCCCGGATAAGATTGCCTGTAAGATGTTCCGGAAGGGACAGGATTGGATACTCCTCATAGTGGGTTATTATACAAGTTCCCCCCAACATGAGGTTGGGTAAGAATGCCTCTTGAAGATAATCCCCAAGATTGTGAAGGGTTTAAAGAAAATGAGGGTTGCCCCCTGCCAGCGGTGGACTTACGACCGAGGTGTGACTGGCAAACAGAGGTTTCCCTCCAGGAGGAGCATGAAAAGTAGGTTGTCCCCTAGGAGGGGTAGGCCCACCATGGAACGGTAGTCCTCCAGGAGGGAAATGTTTATTGGATGGTGGTTCCCCTCCATCCAGTTGTGTTTGCCCAGCATGGGTCTACGTTCTCGGGTGAGAAGATGTCCCAGCAGGATCATGTGGAACATGTGGGGCTGTAGAGTAAAAGCTTGTAGAAATGGGGGTAGATATTAAAGTGCTTTGGGGATGAGTAGAGGTGATGAGTCCAAAATTAGGATGGACTTGTTCTAGTGTAGCAGTAGAGTGAATAACCTGATCGACTGGGTGATTCATGGTTTGACCGGATGGTCCTGTTTCACTAGGAGGGTCATGAGGTTGAAAGGGTTGTCGAAAAGATTCGAAATGTTCATAGAGATCGCGTCCCAATGAAGTCCTCCATACAAAACAAGTAGGTGTGGGATTAGTTTCTACTATGGTGCTAGGAAAAACAGGAGTCCTATACTCATCACCAAAGATTGGTTCTGTGGATCCCATATATGTTTCGATAAATATCCTCTCCGGTAATCGTGGGATCTCTTCGTCTATGACATTCCCAAGGGATTCTAAACAAACCAAAAGTGGTTCAAGAGGGGTTACTGACACAGATGTAGTGGGATTTTCAACCGTGACCAAAGCACCTTCTGATTTATCTAACGGAGGAACAATAACACTTCCAGCGTTAGATTGATTTTCTACCTCTCTATGGTAGTTGTTCTCTGGAGGGTTACGAGGTAAGGGTTGATAGCCTTCCGGAGGCAACCCTTGCATCCTACATGATCGGTGAAGACCTTTATCGTCTATGGGCTCAATTGTGGAGAAAAACATAACACACTAAAAATCTAGGTCCAACTAACAAAAAGAAATAGCATGCGCTAATAAAATATAGGAATCAACCAAGCAGAAAAAACTTCTCTCGATGATCGTACTAGTTGGTGATGAAATCTAACGTCGCGTGATCAAGTCGATAAGGGGCTAGGATATGGTGGAATAGTTACAATGGTGACCTGCTTAACAGACTTTCACCTTGGTGCAAGCTTCCACGCAGTAATTTTGGATTTACCCTCCAAGGAGCCTGAGTGAGTTTGACCAATGTCTGTTCCAGGTACAGTGAGACTTCCCTTCACCGTCACCTTGTGTAAGTACCTAAAGATTATGGCAACTAAAGACACCAATTCGCAGTGAGCCCCTGGGTGGGTATAGTCAACAGTGTGATTCGAAACATATGGGCAGGATAACAAGTCCGAAATCAACCCAAGAGGCTTCCACACATAATCATGGGTATACCTCCAAGTGACCCCCAATATACGATTCGACCACTACAAACAATTAAACCACGGAAGGATAATCTCTGTAATTCACCCGAATGCAACCTCGTGCGTAACCCCTGTGTGAGGGGGATCCCAGAAAGCCAATACAATAATTGTATTTGAATCTCCCTAGCTTAGGATGCTAATGTTTATTTTGAAAACTTTTGAGAGTTGTACTCACGCCTAATCCAAAGTGATAACCCTAGTCTATTGTTGGTGGAAGATCCTAAAAACAAAAATGTTCTAGATAATTTTTAATTAGCGTTTGTTTTACAGTTGTTCTTTACTCAAAGGGTGCATGAAAGTGAAACTGATGGAATGAGGACTCAATTCCCAAAAAGATGCATGAAAGATGATAAACAATCATTTATTTTCAATGAACGCCTATTTAAGGGAAAGAGAAAGAGTTGTTTTCACTTTCAAACACTAATATGAAATGTCCTCAATCAATTGGTTCTCAATCGAATCCAATGCAATGCTAAAACATTTTCAAAAACGTCTTCTAATATGCCAACCAATCACTAAAATTGTTGTAGGAAAATCTGCCTGCGGACAAGTAGATCGACCTCTAAGGCTTGACCTTAACCCTAGACAGAAAAGTTCTTATCATGGACGCTGAATTTCTTTCGAATCTATCTAAGCCTAATGCATGAGAAGGAAGAGTAACAGAAGTACCTTTTAACCGACGTTTTTCCCTGCACGCTCCGAGTTGCGCTCCAATCCTTTGCTTCTCGTTGATGGCTGTGGACAAATGAAGA
>ML781499.1:333309-360177 GCA_009831015.1 Picea engelmannii
CAATTATTGCTTTTTCTTTATAACCCAAAGGATAGAATTGTTTCCTAAGTGCAGAAATGAAATCCTTCCATGATGGAAATACATTACCCACATTTTGTGTTCCTTTTTGCAGCTTACTTTGCCACCAGATAAGAGCTGTACCTACAAGTCTCAAAGATGCCAACTTGATTTGTGTGGCCTCATCCTTGATCTGTTGCACACTGCAGTATACCTCCATCTGCCTGATCTAGTTATCAAGTTTTTCTGCATTTACTTTACCATCATATATGGGCAACTCAAATTTTACATCAAGTTTTAACAATGGCATTTCATGTTTATTCTTATGAACATTTTTCTTTCCACTAGATTTAGAACTTGAACTTGAAGAAGAAGGAGAAGAAGGAGGTGTTGATGGAGGTGAAGGAGGAATATAAGGATGGTCCTCTTCCTCTTCACTTTTTCCCTTTGAAGAATCACCCAAAACTGGTCGCTTTCGTTCCAAGTAATCTCCGTACAAGACTTTCACCATCTCCGACATAGCAAGGAATATTTTCCGGAACTCTTTCTGATCCTGAGAAATACCTTCTTCCGATGCCATCTTCTCGCTGTGAGAAGCTCTTCTTCTCAATCCAATTAATGGATTCTCTGCAACAAGATTTCCTTCACCACGCTGTATCTTTTCCCTGGTTAACATGCAACTCAAATCCAAATGTCAACTAGCTCTGATACCACTTGAACCATCAGATCTTTTAATGACTTATGGTTGAGTTTTAATTTTGCATGCATTAATTAACCATTTGAGAAACTTAGTGAAAGAATGAGGAAAGAAGAGGAATTATGACATCCATATACACATTTGCAGATCTGAAATGAAATTAAAGACACAAAACCATAACACGTAAATTGATAACAGAGTTTGGCACAACTTTGCCTACGTCTCCGGGCCTTTTTCTCTGTGGGGGAGGCTTCTTTATTTCTGTTCAAAATATCAAAAGTACATCACTGCAATGCCAAATGGCTACAAGACTGATCTGTTCATGTTCTTCCAGATCTCTAGAACCATGCAAAGAAAACAGCACGCAAAACGGACGTCTGGAGCTCCCAGAAATGATCTGACAGTGTCTCCTCCTCAAAAGCTTCTCTGCCTCAAAATGGCTTTGGTTTGGCTTCTCCTCAGCATAATTCTTCTTTGAATGCCCTCTATGGCCTCAAACAGGCCTGGGTTATATAGCTGGGAAGTTGGTTACTCATCTCTAACTTCCTCCCAAAATTTAGGCTCCAAAACTACCCAATAACTCCCAAAAATGGAGAAAATTAACTAAAAATAGGCTTAATTACAATAAAAACCCAAAAAGTAGTTTAAAAACCCACTTTATAGTTATAATATGGGCCTAGACCCTTCTCCCTAGGCGCACGCCCTAATTTAAGGTCATATGCATTTCAAATGAACCAATGGCTGGGGCTAAGCCCCAACCCCTTTCGACCATATTACAACAATTACACTTTAAATAAATATAAAGTGGTTCATTTAAATAATAAATAACATGGCGCATTGGTAAAGGACCATTTCCTAAAGTGTTGGGCCTAGTGGTGGTCGTGGGTTCAAAACCCATGGAACCCAAAACATTTTTTTTGAAACATTCCACTTCAACTAATGACTGGGTGCCACGTGGCTGCCCATGACTGGGCCATGTGGCATCTCCCCATTTGATGGATTAATGCCACTTGTTAGCTATTGACTGGTCTAGTTGCCTGCCACATGTATGCCTTGTCAGCAAACCTGCCCAATCACCATCATCCAGAGAGTGCCACATCATCTCTTGTATAGTGAGCATGTTGATGTCATCATCATTGACTTTTTGACCAGTTGACCTTTGACTTTTTACCTGTTTGGGCTTATGATCAGAATGCGATAACTTTTGCATACGGAGCCCGTTTGATAAAGTAAATATACCACTAGAATTAGGAAGACGAGGCAGGCGCAATGGCGTTGGTTTCATCGGATTCTGAGAACTTTCATTTTTGAGCATTTTTCAAGCCTTGACAAGATTTTGGATCTGATTTCGGATCAGTGATTTATTACCTGAGCCAAGGCCTGGTTGGACCAAAACTCAATTATTCCCACATTGAAAAACTTGCATTGGTAGTAGTTCATGTTGTCCAACGTTTTTGTCATTATATCTTGTTTCGCAAGACCACCATCATTGCTGTTGTGAATCCATTTCAATACATGTTGACATGACGAGTAATTGGCGGAAAGATCAGCAGATGGATAGTTGTCCTCTAGGAATTTAACTTATATTTTTTTTTCAGCAAAATCCAAAAAGATGATGGTCTTTGCAGAACTTATCTCGGAACTTTCGGTCGAGTCAAGTGATGTTATGCCCGAAGAGTCGCCTATTAAAGGAGACATATTTTTTATCGTGTCTTCGGACCCCTGGTAGGGATATGTACTTGTGTATATTAGACTTTGAAGTTCCCCACCTCTACTTCTCGTGATGAGAGTCATCGAATACGCCATCAGGCCAAGAACTATCTCATACTCAAGGACACTTTATATCGTCGAGGTGTAGATTGCATCCTTCATTGATGTCTCATTCATGAAGAAGTAGAAATCCTTCTTAACGATTGCCACACTGGAGCATGTGGCGGTCATCTATCTGGGTTGGAAACAACCCAAAAGATTCTATGAGCCAGTTACTTTTGGCTGACATTAATCAAAGATTGTGTTGAAATGGTCAAGAAGTGCCACCAGTGCCAGATCTTCTCTCGGAAGATGAGGGCACACCCTTCTCCCATGTTTCCCATCATTACCATTGGTCCCTTCACTAATTGGGGGATTGATTACACTACATTAAACCCCCCTTGAGCAAGGGGGCACCATTATATCATCATAGCAGTAGACTACTTCACCAAGTGGTTCGAAGCTATGCCAACGTTCAAAGATGACAGAGAGACTGCAACTCTCTTTTTGTTTAACCAGATTATAGCAAGGTTTGGGGTCTTGAGAGAGATTTTCACTGACCATGGTAGTCACTTTCAGAACAAAATGATGTCTAATTTAACATCAAATACTAGTTTGAGGCAAGAACATTCGTCACCTTACTACCCACAAGAAAATGGTTAGGTGGAAGTTGTAAATAAATATCTTAAGACCATTCTACAACAAACGATCAATTCGGCCAAGTCAAATTGGCATTTGATGTTGTACTCAGCATTATGGGCCTACCGAACATCTGTTAAGACTGCAACCGATTTCTCACCTTTTCAACTCATTTACGGGATGGAAGCAATCTTTCCCATAGAGTGTCAGATCTCGTCTCTAAAGTTGGCAGTACAATTATTGCCAAACACTTCACCGCTTGAAGAGCGTTTATTATACCTCAAGCAGCTCAATGAGAAGTGTCGTGATGTGGCCTTGGCTAACGAGGGTCACAAGTAAAAATTCAAGTGTCAATATGATCGGTCCCTTCATCCTCAGATTTTCTCTGAAGGTGACCTTGTCCTGGACTATGACCAAGATAAGGACCCTCTGGGAGTAGGCAAGTTCAAACCCATGTGGTTCAAACCTTTCATAGTAAAAGATGTCCTAAAGAAGGGAACTTATTGTCTGGTGGAATTTGGGGGAAATGCTTTGGCGGAGCCTGGAAATGGGCTCTACCTCAAGAAGTATTACTTGTGGGTAGGTCACCTCGGGTGACTTCTTGTAATATGTATATTTCTTGTACATTTTCTTTTTTATTTTTTGTCTTTTTGGTTTTATGGACGTGTCATTTTTTATGTCATCTTTGTCACTGTGGCAGATGTCAGGTGAATCAGAGGTGTTCATTGGGTTCACGGATGGCACTAGCCAACACACCCGGAGGCTTGCTTCCACAGCTTGGGTAATTTTAACACCTCAAGGCCAGTTGCTATCTTCATGAGGTATTTGTTTAGGTGATGCCACAAACAATGTTTCTGAATACAATGCAGTCGTAGAGTTGCTTCGTGACGCTTTGTCATGTGGTATCTCTCACCTCCAAGTCTACTTAGATGCTCAGCTGGTTGTGTCTCAATTAAATGGAGTTTACTGCGTTTATGATCCTACTCTACACCGATGATTCCTTAAGGTATGTCTCTTAGAACAAATCTTTGATTACATTACATATATCCATGTTCCTAAGAGATTGAATCAAGTTACAGATACTCTAGCTAATCATATATTATATTGGCATATTGCACACATGTAAGAAAAATCACACACACACACATGTAAATACATTTGTAAATAAATGTGATCCACAAAACACAAAAAGATGTAAATATGCATATTTATATCACAAAGTATCAGAGTACATAGATGGGGGCGAGCAACTCAAAAAATATGTGTCCAGTAAAGAGTCATTGGGCTTATGCCCTAAAAAATATACAAAAGGTACCCTCGACACGTAACAAATATAGCCTAACTAAGGGCGAGGACTATTGGCCCTGCTAGAGTGAACAACATCATTGGCCAAACGCTGAAAGAGCTGGACCCACGTCTGTGGTACCCCAACAACGTGAGTCTGCATAGACAGTGGGAGATCCTCGATCTCTACCATAGGAATTGTATGAGTAAGAGCGGTGAGGTTCCGATCCACCTGCCTCAAAACTCTCTCAGCCTCTCCAGCTATTGGTCCCCTTGTTGTTTCTAGTCCACCGACTATGGATGGTCCTGCCTCTGGTTGAGGACGTTGCCTGGTCCTCGTGAAGTCTGTTGGGCACACTAGCCCCACATCTACACATAACAAATACATACATGTCAGATACTCTGGTGTACAACAAACATGATATATATGAAAAAAAATAAAAATTAAATAACTTTGAAAATAATAAACAAACTTACCCATCTCTCCTCGCTCCTCTCTAGGAGGTATAGGCATGTTAAGATCTCTGGAAAAGTTGATCCCGACATAGGGGTAGTCCTCTATGGCCGGAATCTATCATGCCCATGAGGAAAAAAACTTGTCATCAAAATCCTCGATGGTTCTCCCTCCCCCCTGTCACGGCAACAACGTCGCCAAACTACATAGCACTGGGAGAGGGGCCTCATGCCCTCATATCATCTCTCTAGGATTGAGACTGGGGACCCTCTCAAATAAGAAAGAGAAAAGGATAGTCCCAAACCCAAATTTTTTGTGTCTCCACATACGACACTCAATCAACTGCCTCTTCATGCAGTCTAGTAACATGGTACTCCAATCAGAAATTTGTGCATTTAAGCACTAAACCACACAATTCATGTGTGCCTGAGAAGCTTGATGTAAAGAGGTGGATCCAATGAACCACCCAATGAGAAAAATTATCACTTTTAGAGATAGGTTAGAAATCTTGTTTATCGACACCTGCATACCCACTTTCTTTGTACCAACTTCGCAATGAAGTTCAATCAACTCCTCTATGTTGTGAGGCCCAGAGGGAAATGTGTGAAAGTTGATGGGTTCCCCTCTCCTTGAGAGGCCATTCATAAAGTAGATATCTTCAGTCTTTGGAGTCAACGATTGTCCCTCAAGCGTGAATTCCTCTACATCCGGGTGACAATAATCTACCAAGGCATTCAACAGCCTAGGTTGTGCCCGCATAAATGGACACTGGAAGAATTTCAGCAAACCACATTGTACCAATGTGGTGGTAGCATCAGGGTCCTCTCCAACCAAAATATCAATGTCCTCATGCTCCCTCTCTCTCCAGTGGACATACATCCTACAATTCACAATTTCAAGGGGGAATTATCTCTTGCATCTTTTAAACTTTTCAACATGTTGGAGGGTATACACAGGATATAATATACACAGTCACGTATGCCCGCGTGCAGTCTTTTCTCTGAATGCGGGCATACACTGGCTGTCATAGTACAACCCATGTATACGTAGAGCCAACCTTTTCAAAGGTCAGCACCCCCCAAAAAAACAAAAAGAAATGCACAAATGAAGAATTGAAGAATTGAAATGCAAGGGGGGTTAGTATGTACTTGGTCCAAGCGGAAGTTTGTTTCATTCACTGAAGCTCTTGGAATCAACTCTTTTGACAAATGGGTGCTTTTGGCTTCTTAGTCAATTTCTCAATTAATAATGGTGATAATGAGCTGGCAGCTTCTATTTATAGACTTTTTAGCCCCTTTTTGTCATTTTTTGAACCCATTTGTCATTTTTTCTAGCCTAAAAATTGTTTAGTATTGTCCAGGAGTTTCTTATGGATTGTTACGTTAAGTGTTACTTTGGGTATTGGGAAACTTTTTGGATATTTAGGGCATTTTTTAAGGTCCTTTGGTAAAAAGTCATTTTTCCAACTTGTTGCATCTAAGTTAGGATTCCACCTCTACTTTATGTATCTCGTTGTCTTTGTCGCCTTGCCATAGGATCAACCCCACTGAGTTGTGACACATAACCATATTTGCTTATTTATAGGTGTCGTAATTTAGTGGTAGAGACTCCCCCTTTCATGGATTCCCTAGGTAGATCTTAGTTGCATTTTGGTGTCCATGTTGTCAAAAATGACTATAGGCTTGGAAGTCCTTTTTATTTTTTCTTGATTACGAGTATGAGCCTCATTTGCATGATTCATTATCACTCTTGACCTCACCCTCGGGACTCCCAAAACATAATGGGTCTTCTTTTAATCCCTTTTCAGACCCTCTAAACATGAAAATATTGTCGAGTGATCTTGTTTCCCTTCACGCTCGCTAAACTGAAATTTGAAGGCACGTCTATCCGGTGGTAGTTTACCCCTTTTTCGGTTTAGATGGTCAACTATATGAACAAAGGTATGATCTAGGAGCCTTGGTTCTCTAGAAGAGTATTCTCAGGTATAATTTTAACCCTTTTTTGGGCATGAGGGACTAAAATTACGAAAAAGGAACCCCCATTGTAATATCCCTCGATCGAACCCAAATGTAAATATAATCCAAGTATATTTAAGCTAGTGAGTTGTTTAGACATCATTTTTGTAATACACCTTTCATGGCATGGTGCGTGCATATATTGTGTAGTAAATGGATGTGATGTACACATTTCTGAATACCATGCGTAGTAACTAAGGTGCACACAACCCTAAAGACAGAGGATACATCACGCAGTAACTAAGTGTGTGCAATATTAAGGTCAGTGAACCTTTGTGTATAAAATATACATTATAGGCTAGTGAGCCAGTATTATAAGCCGGAATGCTTATGCTTTGGTATTAGGCCAGAACGCCTAGATGTCAAGGGCCAATGCACCTACTTTGTAAATGACTCATGATTAATATAAAATAAATCACTGTGCATAGACTGGCCACAATAAAAGAGATGGGGGACTGAACTTCACCAGTTAGGAAAAGGGAGGGCCAAAAGTCAAGGGAATATTATATTAATATTCCAGAACATAAAGTATGGATAATTTTATCCTAAGTTCTAAAGTTGGGGACAAGTGGACAAAAGTAACTTCTGATATGACAAGTTTCAAGTTGGGGACATGCATTCATATCGTGGAGAAACTTAGCTCAGGGGGGATTATTCGGGAGGAAGACCTTATGAATGAAAAATAGAGAAAGAGGGGGGAAACCATTAGACCGACCATCATTTTTGACAGAGAGTTCACAGTGATTCCAAAAACACACTCACTTATCCATTCAATGACTCCATGACCATTTCACTCATACATTCCATTATCGTTCAGACAACCATTCCACCTTTCCGAAACCTGTTTCTCCATCCCTTTTGGTTGGTGTACCTAGTTATCTTGGAGTGGGATTGAAGAAGTAGATTGTCAGGCCCGTGAGAAGTTCTCTGGGTGAGACAATTGTTGGGGATTGATTTCCGTTGGTGCTAAAATATAACTACAGTGCTTTGAGACTTCTGGTCCAACCTATTGTTGAAGCCCTGGAAGGGAAGTGGGGCAGCTGAGGGACTGTTGAGCAGAGAAGGGGAACACTTCCTTGGGTGGGACGAGAATGTGGGGAATGAGAGGTTGTAGGATGTTAGTTGAGTGAGCACCTGAGACAAAGTATTTCCTGTTGTCCATGAGCCTTATCCTGGATAAGAATCCCTTTACCCTGGGTGGAGTTCAGTCCCAACTCGGGGGTGATTCACTGTTGAGAGTAATGAACAGTGTAATCTATGGCTGGGAGGTTCATGGACGGTTTGTAAGCAGTTGGTGACAACCTTTCTAAGATAAGTGCCAATTGTATGATATATGGATATGTTGTTTTGTTATTTACATGCCCATGTTACAATTTTATCATATATGTGACTATGAATGCTTGTGTGCTTATGGGTAATTTCCTATAAATGATTCATATCAGTAATTACTGTTATTTGTAATATAAAAGTCATGTTACAGATAGTAATTGTTTGTTTATGTTAGATTCAAAGATTCCGCGAGGGTGTTGTATGTATATGTTTTAGTTGCATGCAGTCTAAAGAGTAAATTTAGGTGGAATTGCTTAGTTGACTATTGGGTATGCTACTGTATGTTCAACAGTATGGGAATGAAAGATGTTCCCTAGAGTAGCATGTTCCGGCCTGATAGCTAGGAATGTTACCGACTGGCATCAGAGCATGAGTGGTTTCTCTGGAGTGACGTACCCCGACCTCAGGATGGTCGAGGGGGTCGTTACAGTGTGGTATTAGAGCCTTAGTTCAACACTGAGCTTGGATGGACTAGAAGGGTGCAATCAAAGTGAATATTCATAGAAAAGTAACTTCGAAGTGACCAAAATTAGAGTCATAGGGTGTCCTTGGAAAAGGTTGGTGTACTGGTGTGCATGGTAATTTTATCACTGCACGGGAAACCATGGCATGCTAGTGTACACAGTAAATTGTGGCACCACACAGAATATTATTATGTGTAGATGCACACACTGAAATTAGCCTTGCATGGTAATCACACACATAGTAAGGTGCACATGGGGTGTGTAAGTATTTCTTAACACAGAGGAGTTTTGTTGGTAAGCGTATAAGTACGAGTATAAGTTGTTTCACAACAGTGTATTCAATAGTGTGCGCAGATATTTGAGCACGAAGGAATATGTTAAACTTGACATGGTGCATGCATAGGACAAAAATGCATGTAGAATATCGGTGCACAATATCAAAACTTTGCATAGTGGATATTGGCGCACAATGCTAGAATAGTGCGCTTAAGTAGTCGGTACGATGAAGAAGAAATGCACAGTAGATTTAGGTGCACAGAGAAGCGTTTACCTTGTAATATTGCTATGCATGATAATATAAATGAACAGGTCAAGTTAATGCATGTGAATTCGCTTGGAAGGTGAGGATTCTGAGTTTAAATTGCATAATAATAAAAGAAAAATAAACACATAACCGCATTGAAGCATTAATTAAAAAGAATTCCAAATTTTAATTTCTTCCGATTTAGACAGATGAAAATAAAATATAAGATTACAAGAAAAAATTATTATAAAATAAAACAAGGGTCATAACATCACCAAATAGAAATTGTAATAAAACAGTCTAAAATATGTTTATGTATTTATATAATCATATTAATCACAAAATTACAAAAGGGTGATGATAGCAGTTAGCCTGTTGTAAAAAGGGTCATTTAAGAATAGGCCTATCATCTCTGGTACGCTTTACCTCCGCTACTGGCTATTCAAAATTCATTGAGACATGCTTATCTTAGTTGAAGACTTACTTCAGCTTAGCGATCTTCGCCTTTAAAGAAGAGTCTAACCAGACCGGTTGATTTTCTCCAACACTTTTGGCCGCTTTAACAGTAGATTCCTCCTTCTTATGCTGCTTACTTATTTTCTTCTTAGAGGTTGTCTTGTTGATGAATAAATCCTTTATAGTGGGATTTATCCTGACTTCCAATCGCGAGTCTATAACCGGCTCTGTGTGGAACTTAGTTTCTAGAAGGTGCGCAAGAACCCTTTCCTCCTTATTCGCAGGAAATCCTAGCATGTTGCTCGAATAACCAGTCTCACTCGACTTATCTTTGTCCATGTATCTCATGTTGGGGATACCGAAATGTGTCTTTACAGAGAGAAGGAAGTCAAGCAACTTGAAGATTACTACGATTATGGATACGTAGATATCTTCATACTTGGGGAGTGGTAATTATAGAACTCCATTTATGAAGCATAGACAGATTACGTACAAGGAGTGTTGGGTTTCCATGCTCATCTAATCCATTTTGAATGATTATCTTTTGAGTTCATTACATGGCGACATTCAGCTAACGTCACATGGCTATGAATTACTGAATGAATGGAGCAAGATGATCTGACTAGCCGTTTCCCACTCCATGAGTGGTGGATTTGACATTTTGAGACATGTGATACATCGTCTTGGTGAAAGTGGTTTCGACAATACCACATTCTTGCGCAAGTGTATCTTGGAAGACACCACACGTTAGCATTCTCAAGACTTGGGTATTCTCTAGAATTGTCGTGGTGATAACACTAGGAAACTGAGATTGATAATGTTGATGTGTATGTTGAATCGAAATGGTGCATATTCTCATGAATTGTTGATTGGTTAGTCTGATTAGTTTCGATGGTTGCATGTTTTGCAGAATTAAGAACAACACAGTCAGGATAGACCACTATAGAGTCTGTAGGAATGGAAGAGGCATAGGGGAATTACATTCATCCAGAGAAGAGTAGAGGGATGGATGTCCATTTGGGCATGGAAGGAACAAACTCCAACAGACATGGAGAAGAAAGCAATGAAGATATGAATATGGCTGAGACAATTAAGAATTTGAAGAAGGATTTCCAAAGCCATAAAGCTGATAATGAAAGACTTATGAAAGCCAAAGAGCAATAGGATGACTTCAACATGAAGCTATTGGAAGGTTCGAACAGAATAGAGAAGAAATTGGTCAAGGAGAGTAACTCAAGTAGATATGAGAGTCACAAATATTTAGAGGAGAAGGGAGAAGTAAAAAGTTCTAGTAGACATCACCATCATCCCCATAGACATTCCCATAAGAGAGTAGGAAACAACTCAAGTCTATCCCCTGTTAGAAGGTATAAGAGATCCGGGGTGGATGAGCTGCAAGGAGAAATGAAAAAAATCAAACCTCCTACATTTGATGGTGAGCACAAGAAGGATGAAGATGCTGAAACATGGTTTCTAAGAATGAGGAAGTATTTTCAATTGCATAATTATTCTTTTTATGATGAAGGTAGAATCACTATCTATCAACTCAAAGGAAATGCCTCCATGTGGTGGGATCAACTTGTGCAGGTACAACACATTGTATAGAAAAGTGTTACTTGGAGAGAATTCAAGAAGTATTTTGAGAAGAAATACTTGACCAAGAGATACTATGACAAGAAAATGAAAGATTTATTTGAACTCTTGGAAGTATGACCATAGATGAATATGAGAGAAGGTTTCTGGAACTATTGAAGTATGTCTCTTTCATTAAGGATGAGACAATCAAGATTCAATGGTACTTAAGTGGATTGCCATCGTTCATTAGTAACAAAATATAGTATGATGATCCCAAGACATTAGAAGAGACCATAAGGAGAGATAAATGCTTATATGACCAACAGAAAGCAAGACCAGCTTTCCAAAAGGCTTGGGAAGACAATATAAAATTCAATATGGATCAGAGGAAGAAGGGAGCTAAGCCACCATTCTTCAGAAATAATCCACAATGGCAGCAAACAAATAAGGAAACTAGAGAGATTGACACAAGGAGTCAAGGGCCAAGACAACCACCTATGCAATGTTGGGGTTGTAAAGGAGACCATAGGTTCAGAGATTGTCCTCATAGAGGTGAAAAAGGTAGGATTTTTCACAATGTACAATGAGCTGAGACAGTAGAGGACATGGGCAGAAATGTGCCAATGATTTATGTAGCCCTAGACAACAAGCAAGCAGAGTATCAATCCCACATGATTGAAGTGGAAAGTATGATCAACAACCAAACTCTTGCTATTTTAATTGATTTAAGAGCTAGCCATAGTTATATAGACCCAAAGATGGTGGAAATTTTGAATTTACCAATAAGCAAGCATGGGAAATCCTGGTTGGTGCAACTGGCTACAGGAGCTAGGAGAAAAGTTAATGAGATGGTTAAGTCTTTCTTCATAGACATGAATGGACTAAATACCAGGGAAGATTTGAACATCTTTCCCTTAGGTTCCTATGACTGTTTAATTGTGATGGATTGGTTGGACCCACATCATGCTCTATTGGATTGACATAACAAGGCATTCACTTTCTTGGATGAAGAAGGGAACCAAAGGAAAGTGCAGGGAATTCCCAGGGTAGTAACCGTTAGAGAAATTTCATCATTACAGATGAAGAAATGTTATAGAAGAGGATGTCAAATATTTGCAGCTCATATGGAGGAGACACCTAAAGACAAGGTGCCAAATTTGGAGGATTATCCAGTCCTGAAAGAATTTGAAGATGTATTCAAGGAAGTACCAGGAATACCCCTAAGGAGAGACATTGATTTCTCTATATATTTGATGCCTGGAGCAGCGCCAGTATCAAAGACTCCTTACAGCATGAGTACACCAGAATTGAAGGAGTTGCAAATGCAGCTTGAAGAACTTCTGAAGAAGGGGTATATATGCCCAAGTGTATCACCTTGGGGTGCCCCAGTCTTGTTTGTGAAAAATAAATATGGAACATTAAGATTGTGCATTGACTTTAGATAATTTAATAAAGTGACTATTAAGAACAAATATCCTCTACCAATGATTGATGATCTCTTTGATCAATTGAAGGATGCAAGGATATTTTCAAAGATAGATCTCAGATCAGGATACCATTGGGTAAGAATTAAAGAACAAGATATTATCAAGACTGCCTTCAGGACAAGGTATGGTCATTATCAGTTCATAGTGGTACCATTTGGATTGTCAAATGCACCAGCTATTTTCATGTGCTTAATGAATGGTGTTTTTCGAGAGTATTTGGACAAGTTTGTCATTGTATTTTTGGATGACATTCTTATATATTCCAAGTTAGAAGAAGAGCATGAACATCATTTGAGGATGGTGTTGCAAGTATTAATGGAAAATCATTTGTATGCCAAATTGAGCAAGTGCTCATTTTATCAGAAACAAATTCATTATTTGGGGCATATCATCTCAAAAGATGGGATAACAGTGGACCCTAGGAAGGTAGAAGCCATTAGAGAATGGTCAGCACTAAATAATGTGACAGAGGTCAGATCTTTCATGGGTCTTGCAAGTTATTACAGGAGATTCATTGGAGGATTCTCGAAGATAGCACACCGAATCACTTCCTTGCAAAGGAAAGGTTTGAAGTTTCAGTGAACGATGGACTGTGAAAGGAGTTTCCAAAATTTGAAACAATTATTGACAAGTGATCCAATACTAAGGATTACAGACCCAAATGAAGATTTCATTGTATGCACACATGCATGTAATGAAGGACTGGGTGGAGTCCTTAGTCAAAATGGATTTGTTATATGTTATGAATCAAGGAAGTTGAAAGAGAATGAAAGAAACTATGCCACTCATGATTTGGAGTTGGCATCCACAGTGCATGCCTTGAGGAAATGGAGACATTACCTCATGGGAAAAATGTTTGAGTTAAGAACATACCACAATGGCTTGAAATATTTATTTTATCAGCCAAATCTAAATGCTAGACAAAGCAAATGGTTAGAAGTTCTAAGTGAATATAACTTTGATATAAATCATATCAAAGGGAAAGAAAATAAAGTGGTTGATGCACTCAATAGGAGGGTGCATGAGCTTCATGCTACAACCATCAGCATGTACCAGACTGATGTTAAAAGAAAATTCTAGAGGCTGCAAATATAGATCTGCAGTACAAAGAATTGGTAGCAATGCTATAGCAAGGTAATACACCACAAAAGATGGATATTTCTAAGTTGGGAGTAGATGGAATAATGCTGCATAAGAACATAATTTTTATACCAAATGTCCAAGAATTGAAACGTATAATTTTGCATGAGATGCATAATGCTCATTATGCAGGTATCCTAGATATCAGAAAACCATAACAGTGGTCAAGAGATAATACTTTTGGCTAGGCATGAAGAGAGAAATTGCATAATACATTGCCACATGTATGGAATGCTAGAAAGTTAAAATAGAGCATAGGCACCCAACAAGATTGCTACAACCTTTGCCCATTCCTGAATGGAAGTGGGAAGTGGTGACAATGGATTTTTTTACGAGATTTCCCAGCATAGGCAAGCTACATGATTTGATTATGGTAGTGGTGTACAAGCTTACAAAATCTGCCCATTTCATCCCACTAAAAACTACTCACAAGGAAGTCGATGTCGTTGATATTTTCATGAAGGAAGTGGCATGATTGCACATAATTCCTAAAATGATTGTATCTGTCAGAGACCCAAAATTCACCTCGAATTTTTGGAAATGATTGTTCAAAGGATTCGAAACGAATTTGAACTTTAGTACAACTTATCATTCTGAGTCTAATGGACAGACAGAAAGAGTGAATAGGGTGATAGAAGATATGTTGAGAATATATGTGATGGATAAACCATCAAAATGGGAAGACTACCTACACTTGGTAGAATTCGCTTATAACAATGGGCATCAAGCATCATTGAAAATGAGCCCGTTTGAAGCACTTTACGGAAGGAGGTGCAATACTCCAATAAGCTGGGATAACCCTACTGATAGAACAATAGTTGGGCCAGAATTTCTCAAGGAGATGGAGGGCCAAATGTTAAAAATTAAGCAGAATTTGAAAGCTTCCCAAGATAGATAGAAAAGTTATGCTGATAAAAACAAAATCCACAGAGAATTCAAAGTGGGTGATCATGTTTTCCTGAAAGTGAAAGCTAACAGGAGCTCCTTGAAGTTGGGAAGTTGCGCCAAGTTAGCAGCCAGATTTTGTCAACCATTTGAAATCCTAGAGAGGATTGGTCCAGTTTCTTATATGATTGCATTGTCTGCATCTATGTCTGTGCATACTATCTTCCATGTATCATTGCTAAAGAAATATATACCCAATGCTAATCATGTTATTGATTGGAATGTTATCCAGGTGGAGCAAGAAGGTGCTTTCCAAGTGAATCTAGTGCGCATCCTGGATCAAAAAATCAAACAACTCCGGAATCGAGCCATAGGGCTTGTAAAGGACCAATGGACTTGGTATGGACCTGAAGACACTACTTGGGAGCATGAGGATGCAATGCGAGCATAGTACCCACATCCTTTTGAAGAATTTTGAGAATTTTGTTGTATATGGGTACATGATGCACTGAGGAAAGTGGATAAATAAGGGGAGGGGATTGTAATATCCCTCGGTCGAACCCAAATGTAAATATAATCCAAGTATATTTAAGCTAGTGAGTTGTTTAGACATCATTTTTGTAATACACCTTTCATGGCATGGTGCGTGCATATACTACACAGTAAAGGGATGTAATGTACACATTTTTGAATACCACATGCAGTAACTAAGGTGTGCGCAACCCTAAAGACAGAGGATACAACGTGTAGTAACTAACTGTGCGCAATATTAAGGTCAGCGAACATTTGTGTATAAAATGTGCATTATAGGCTTGTGAGCCAGTATTATAAGTTGGAATGCTTATGTTTTGGTATTAGGCCGGAACGCCTAGATGTCAAGGGCCAATGCACCTACTTTGTACATGACTCATGATTAATATAAAATACATCACTGCACGCATACCGACCATGATAAAAGAGATGGGGGACTGAACTTCACCAGTTAGGGAAAGGGAGGGCCAAAAGTCATGGGAATATTATATTAATATTCCAGAACATAAAGTATGGATAATTTTATCCTAAGTTATAAAGTTGGGGATAAGTGGACAAAAGTAACTTCCGATATGACAAGTTTCAAGTTGGGGACATGCATTCATATCATGGGGAAAATTAGCTCAGGGGATATTATTCGGGAGGAAGACCTTACGAACGAAAAACAGAGAGAGAGGGGGGAAACCATCGGACTGACCATCATTTTTGACAGAGAGTTCACAATGATTCCAAAAACACACTCAGTTATCCAGTCAATGACTCCATGACCATTTCCCTCATACATTTAATTATCCTTGAGACAACCATTCCACCTTTCCGAAACCTATTTCCCCATCCCTTTTGGTTGGTGTACCTAGTTAGCTTGGAGCTGGATTAAAGAAGCGGGTTGTCAGGCCCATGAGCAGTTCTCTAGGTGAGAGAATTTCTAGGGATTGATTTCCATTGGTGCTAAACTGTAACTACAACGCTTTGATACTTTCAGTCCATCCTTTTGTTGAAGCCCTAGAAGGGAAGTGGGGAAACCGAGGGACTTTTGAGTAGAGAAGGTGCACACTTCCTTGGGTGGGACAGGCATGTGGGTAATGAGAGGCTATAGGTTGTTAGTTGAGTGAGCACCTGAGATAGAGTCTTTCCTATTGTCCATGATCCTTAGCCTGGATAGGAATCCCTTTACCCTGGGTGGAGTTTAGTCCTAGCTCAGGGGTGATTCAGTGTTGAGAGTTATGAACAATGTAATCTATGGCTGGGAGGTTCGTGGATGGTCTGTAAGTAGTTGGTGACAACCTTTCTAAGATAAGTACCAATTATATGATATATGGATATGCTATTTTGTTATTTACATGCCCATGTTACAATTTTATCATATATGTGACTATGAATGCTTGTGTGTTTATGGGTAATTCCCTGTAAATGATGTGTATCGGTAATTATTGTTATTTGTAATATAAAAGTCATGTTACATATAGTAATTGTTTGTTTATGTTAGATGTAAATATTCCACGAGTGTGATGTATGTATATGTTTTAGTTGCATGCAGTCTAAAGAGTAAATTTAGGTGGCATTGCTTAGTTGACTACTAGGTATGCTACTATATGTTTCACAGTATGGGAACAAAAGATGTTCCCTAGAGTAGCATGTCCTAGCCTGATGGCTGGGAATGTTACCGACTGGCGTCAGAGCATGAGTGGTTGCTTTGGAGTGACATACTGCGGCCTCAGGATGGTCGAGGGGGTCGTTACACCCATGGAGTCCATAGTTAAGCTCTTTTCAAACTCCCTAAAATTGAAAAGATCATTGATTGACCTTGTTCCTTCACACTCGTTAAAATGGTCCAGAAGAAAATCTCATACGGAGTCCATAGTTAAGTTTTTTTCAGACTCCTTAAATATGAAAAAATTGTTGAGTGGTCTTATCTTTGTCACACTCGTTAAAATGGTTTTGAATAGACGTATTTTCGGTGCTATTTTACCCCTTTTTTGAACCAACTAGACTACCTTCGAAAAAAGGTACCCCAATGGAATCTCCTTTTATGTTTTTTCAGACTCTCTAAAAATGAAAAACCGTTGAGCTTACCTTCTCTGGGCTCGTTAAAATTACATCGAAGGATGTTATCATTGTGTCTTGTTAATCACATTTTCATTCCTACATCTTTGGCCTAAGGTTGGCTCCATGTTTCCCTTAACTGAACCATTTGAAGAATGCCTTATGCGCAAGCCTTGTATCACTTTTTCCTCTGCGTCGTGACACCTTGACCCATGGAGGGATTTTCCCAAGTGTCCTTTTCCTGCATATGTTTTCTTTCTCTGAACATTAGTGTGTTCCTTGTGCTTGGAACTATCATGTTAGTGACACTCGTTCCTCCTTTGTAACGTATCATTCTTTTATTCTTTTTCAAGATTCCCAAAAATTATTGAAAAAGACAAAAAAATCAAATATACCTCAAAAAGAGGAAGGGAAAAGTATTTTCTTTTTGGCAGCACAATGAGTCGCCCTTGGAAAAAACACATCCTTATGTTTGTTCATAAAGCTCAGGGATTTAATATGACCTTGGGAAGTTGTTCTCGCTACATAGAGTTGTTTCCTCCTCCGTTTGGTTATTCCTCACAAACATATGGAGAGTTTGTGTTTCCTCCTGCATTGTGAACTTATGTCAATACCATGCTGCCTGAGTCTCATCATTTGTCGTGTTGTTGTCCAAGAGAATTTTCTACCAAGTTTGAGTTGGCCCTTATGCAGTTCATCTCTTGACCTCATGCCCGACCATCCCTAAAGCCCAATCAAGTCTTTGTTCAGAATTAGTGAAGTCCTCATCCTGATCATCAAGATCCTCTAGTCTGTTCCCCGACGAGCTATCTAAGACCTCTGGGTAGTGAATTCATACACTCATCCTACACTCCTACCTGAGTTATGAAGATTTGGAAGTTGTTTCCTGAGCTCTGAAGGCCTCATATCTGGCCATTAGGCATCATTTTCTTATTGAAGATGGATACTCTACATGTATATCTTTTTTATTTTAAGATGTAGATCCATGGTGTATTGCTCGCGGCTACACTTTATATAGTTATATGACATGGATCTACAGTTTATTTGATTGGCAGCCATGATTTATTTCATTCTGAGCATGGGTATGCCTGCCTCGATGAGACAATTGTTATTTTTCATATAGAACTTTCTGAACTCTGGTCCCTAGGCTCACTCACTTTGTATGTTGGTGAATATTTGTAATTTATTTCAGCCATCAGATGCTCTTCTGACCTCACACATTAGGGGGCATCTGTTATAACCCTAATTTTCACCAGACATGCATACCTGGCATCAAGCCATCTCAATTGCCATTTTTTCCAAGCCACCATTGAACACCTCTTCAAAACATCCATTCTTTTGAAGGCATACGTGCCCTGCACCACTGTTTCCCGCATGTATACGCTATCTAACCCATTACATCCCGCATGTACTGACAAAAGAAAAATAAAAATAGAAAGTTGCAAATGCAATACAGATTTCCATGTAATTTCCTAAACTGTTTGACCACCCATAGCCTATCACTCAACAGGATAAATACCCTCTTCTAGCCTATAAAAGAATAGGTAGGGGTCCCATTTGAGAGGAGGAAAAATAATAGCAAAGAAACTCTCCCCTTTTTTGTATTTCCTTTGCCCCAATTTTTTGCAACCATTTTGTGAGGAGAAGCATATGTGGAAGCAGTTGGTGCATAGTTGAAGAGGATCCCAGGACCGGGTTCGAGGAGAAGTGGTCAATCTCACCATTGTAAGTTACTTTTGTGAGTTTAATAAGAAAGAACTACTTTTCCCATCCCGCCATATGAGATGTTCAAATATTCAGTTTTGATTATATTTTATTAGAACCTCTAACCCACTAATTCATATATAAAATGCATGTTTGGAGTTCTTTGTTTGTTTGCTTTTTTATGAATGCAGGTTGGCTTTGGAAGGAAAATTGCATTCAAGGATCTATAAAATGCAAAAGGATTGACACCAAACACAGAAGTTCAAGGTAGAGTTAACAGATCCTTTTATCCCTTGTGTTTATGTATGAATGTGGGGTCTATGTTGGGATGATGGTAAAAAGTAGGAGACTTTAGATGGTCATTTCTGCATGCATTACATAACCCTTAGTGCTATTTCATAGGGGGTTTTCCCACCCATAACAGTTCCACTTTAGCTGGCTCCTAATCCTCATCGTGTTTATAGCTTGGGAGATGCCGGAAGGTGCAACCTTCCCCGACATTGAGCCATTCAAGCCGCTCTCTATGAAGTTCACTATGCTCTGGTATTCAAGTGAAATGGGAAAACAGTGGCATTTGAATGCGTTATTCCATACATATTATCTCTAGTTAAAGAGGGCTATTGAAGATTTCCCTCTTATGGCACCAAACACTCTACACCGGTTCAAGCCACTTATGAAGTTTCACATAGATTGACACTTAATTTACATCACTGCGTGTGTAGATGAGAGTAAACAAGATCTTCAATCATACTATAAGCTCACAGAAGAGGACCTAGAAGATATAACTAAGGACTAGCCTTCATATCTCCTTATCCCTATTGACCCTACAGAATTGTCCGATTGCAAACAAATCGAAAGCTCGGAGGCCACTCATGAAGCACATGACACACCTGGAACCAAAAAAAGGAAGAAGATATAAGAGGTACAAAACCTGAGTAGTTCATCATAAGAAACTACTTCAGAATCACCTAGAGGAGGAGGCAAAGTAACACCGCCTAGGGATCCTATTGATGAGACTAATCCATCTAAGGAAAGAAAGGTTTCTCCCATGAAACCTACCTCACAGAAGAAATCCAGAGCTAGTAAAACCAAGTTGTATACTATTCTCACACTAGATGACTTCGACTTCATCATCGTAGTTGTATCAGACACCTTACAGGACCTCTTGCAAAACACTGAAGCCAAACAAGAAGCCATGTATGATAGAATTGAGGCAGAACTTAGAGGGGTACAACAAGACCTTCACTCCACCTATGAAGTGTCCACTACTCCCCCACCATCAGAAGAACTAGAGTTGGGAGATGAGCCTACCCAACTCCGCAGAATAGCTGATGCGACCAAAGCTCGCCTTCGTTGCGCACAAGAAGAAAAATAACAGGCCACAGTGGCCCTGAAGCATGAACAAGAGGAAGTCATAGAGCAACGCATGATTTCACAACAAGAGAAGGCTTCCCTCCAGTCAAAATTCAAATAAGATAAAGCACAAATCTAGTGAGAAAAGGAACATTTGCTCACCGAGTAGGTTGGAGTAAAAGAAGCAGTCAGCAAATCACTCCGCTCTATGATGAGCTTAGAGAAAAAGGAGGAAGACACAGTAGAGCATCAATTAGAAAATATCACTGAAGCCATTCAACAACTTCAATAGAGAATAATATATCTATAGCTACAGTCAGTTCTAAGCACTCTGTAGGATGTACGATACCAAAGAGAAGCCATTGCCCGGAGCGCAATTGAGATAATCAATACCTTCACCATTGAATGTAAACAACTTAGTGATCACAGTGCATAGACTTATGAATGACTTACTGAAGACCCTGAACTAAAGACACTGGAGTCCCAACTCCATGAGGGAAAGAAGTAAGAAACAACGGTACAGGCACAGTTGAAGATCTTGTCTATAGTCAAAAGAATGAAAATATCACAGGAACAATGCATTGTTCAAAAACAAGTCCATGCCATACAGAGCAAAGTCAGGGAAGTGACTCAGAGGCTCTAGACAATCCAATATGCATCTTGTCAATTGTTTGAGGAGATTGAAGGATGAGGATCAAAACTAGAGAAAGTAGTCACTACAGTTGATAAATGCTTGGAAGGAACTGTGAACGAGGCAGTTCTTCAGGAGTTTACCGAGTAGGAGGCCTTGGCGTAGAAATAGGTTGAAGTAGCTCGAGCCAAGCTTGAGTCTTTTGAGGTAGAACTAACCAAAGCAGAGTGACTCGAGGTGAGTCATAGGTGAGTGTTGGGGGCATGTTGGCCCTTGACCAAGTTTTGGAGATCCTTGGTCAGGTTTGACCTATTTTGGGACTTTGACAGGCTGTCGAAAGCGGAGCACAATTCGAAACAGAGATCGCAGAATATAGGCCCCATTTTTGGGATTTTTGGGTTTTATGCTTATGTAATGTGTATGGAGATGTTGGCCCATGGGTTTACCCATGTTTAGGCCCATTTTGTAATGTATAAATAGATGTCTAGGCGATGTAAGAAGGGGTACGAAGGATGATATAGAAATCTGTGTGATGGTGTGCTAAGTGCAAGTGATAGTTGTACATGCTTTGTGCATATTGTGTGAAGCTTGCAAGGCTAAGTGCAAGTGACTATAGAAATTGTGAAAAGACATTGTGTTGTAACCTAGCTCAGGGAAGGAGGATCTGGCGAGGTGTGTGCAGATCTCATGTTTTTTGCGGAGTAGGATGTTGATGCTATGTGCCTATAAGAAGCTTGATCGAAGATAATAAATAAGATAAGAGTTGGTGGACGTAGCCCCAGGCTCGGGGTGAACCACGTATATCTTGTGTTGTGGTTTCTTTGTGCATTGTGAATGTTTTACTGTTTATATGATTACTACTTAGTGTAATGATGTATGCTTAGATGGATATGATATCTTAGTGCCTAATGATGTGAATAAGATGCTATATATGATCTATGTTGATATTCTTATTTCTTGAATATATTAGATCTGGATGAATACTATGATGCTATGTAATTAGGGTTTATCTGCATTGTAAACAAATGTTAAATACTAATGAACTATAACTGCTAAGTGATCTATTAAGGTTTTACAATCACATATATGTGTCCCAGCTGTTGCACCCCTTTCGTCACCTTAGTGAGCAAAATAGAGGTGCTTCCAAGCTTAGTTGGGTTTGCTAAGCAGGACAACTGCAAGGACAAGGGTTAGAAAAAGAAATATAAAAGAACAAATAAGAAATAAACTAAGAAATAAAACAACAACTAAATTTATAAACATAGGGACATAAGGACAAAAGAAACAATTAGACCCATGTCACCAATGATAAGGCTGATATTAGTGAAAGAAAACACCGAGAAGCAAGGGGACTATGAGTCCCTTCTTCCTCCAAGGGAGGGATCTTGGACCCCCACAAATAAGCTCTTCTTACAACTTTGAAAAAGAAGATGAAAATGGTGAAAGAATTCTTTGCTAATCCACTCAAGGGGTGATATGGATTGCCCAATGCAATGATGCAAGTATACTCTTGGCAAGGATAGAAGAGTCCTCAAGAGAATAATGGTAGCATAACTTTGCTTTGAATTCCTTGAAAAATGAAGTGTATCTATGGCCTTTTTATAGCATTCCTTTGAGTTATTGTTCAACTAGTTTGTAGTGTGTAAAGAGGCTAATTAGGGAATTTCTAGGTCTTTGACCAGCCACCCAGTCGAATCTAGTCTATATTTGAGTGTCAAATCAACTTGGAAGTTGAACTAGAAGTGGGTGGGAGGCTGAACATTCTCATAAATGCATCGTTTCTCAAGTGCGTGGATTTTTGCGACAACAGTCGCGCATCGTGCGCATGTGCACGAATCTTGCGTTTCTACTTTGTGCATGTACGCGCGCGCCCAGTGTCTTCATAGATCCCTTCAATTTTTTCACTATTTGTATAGTTTTTGGCCCTTTGGGAATGATTTTGTGTTAATTCAGGTCCATGGATGACTTCATAACTATTTGACGATGCTGAATTCTTGTAACCATTTGTGGACAAAATTTCAGTGATAACACTAGCTAAGGTTGCATACACTGAAGTCCTGCAACCACCCCTGCCTCTACCTCGGTGTTACCCATGATTTTGGTTTTCATGATTATGTATTGATTATGGTGTACTCAAGCTCTTCATTAGAACTTTCTCCTGAGAAAATTTACCTTCATCTCTTTCCATAAATGACATTTTGGAGGAAGGTTCGCAGGCTGCTAATACATTTTCCTGTGAGAATGCATGATTCTCGCAAGCTGCCTTAAGCTAGGGTGCGAGAAGTTCGCACTGTGTCTAACTGCTAGGGTGTGAACTCTTTCTAAAGAAGGGAAAAAGATGAATTCTCGAATCTTCTAGAAGGGAATCTTCTAGAAGGGAATCTTCTAGAAGGATGAGATGGCATTCGAATGGTTATCTAAGTACTAGATTTCCTGATATTTTGGGATCATTCTTATCCAAGTAACTAATTCATTCTCTCCTATGTATTGAGGGGATTCTCATGGAAAAGGTTAGAAGCAAACAAGTAAGAGATTCATTGGAGAATTAGTGAAAAGGATTGTGTGAAGGACTGATGCTACAGCAGCTAAGAAGTCCAACAAGTTTATCAAAGGTGGTTGATCTTCTTCATGCAAGTGAGAAAGTGTGTGTGTCAGAGTCAAGGGCCATCGAAAGGAAGTTTGCAACATCAAGGCTCAGGTTGTAATATTTACTTTCCATCAATATGATACAGTAATATGTCCCTTTCCCATAAAGCTAATTTCACTTTATTGTATAACTCCTTGATCATATACATAGATTGACTATTGAATAGATTGTGCTTTCTTCACTTTGGTTGGTTTGTGTTGTCTTGGTCTTGACTGCACAAGAGCATTGGAGCGAAGCAGGAGCAACAAAGACCATACAAAGAAATCATAAGGTATGTCCTTTTTTCTTGACTTCTAGTACATTCAATAGTCGAAATCTAGGGAAAGAGTATTATTCTGTCTTGCTTTGTTCTAGATCCAGGTGGATCTAGGGAGATCAGTTTGTGTCCGCACTTACGGATTTATCCAATAAAAAAATTGGTGACTCCACTGGGGAGTTCCTTTTTTGTATAACCTTGTTGAGCCCGAAAAAGTGATAAAACTATGCTCGATCAAATTCTCATATATTTACGAGCGTAAGAATGGACAAAAACAACGCTCGAGGTTTTATGTAAAAACCCTAAAAACAATCAAAAACACGCCATAACGAAGAAAAATATGTCCATACCCTTGTGTTTAATTATCAACATCATCATACCTGCAAGTCATTACACTCATCTTGATATTAGGGATTAGGTTTAATCAATAAATAATCATAAAAAACACAAAATGACATAGTAAAAAGTAAATCAAATGAGTAAATAATCATTTTTACCATATCATTTCACATTTCCACTATTGAGCTCCAAAACCCCCTTTTTACCCTTCGAGTTTGGTGTTAATTTTTGGGAGCTACAGGAGACCATTCGACGAGCTGTCTGCTGCATTAAGGTAAGCTCTTCATTCTTGACATTTTCATGGTTTAATTTTTTGATTTCATTGGTTAATTTTTCAGTTTCAAGTGGTTCTTTTAACCCTACATGCACGTAGGCATTCTCGCAAGCAGCCCATACGGGGCCTGCGAGAATGATGCGTTCTCGTAGGTGAGCTTTAAGCCACTTGCAAGGTTCTCACACTGTGCTAATGGGGCACCTGCGAGAACCACAAACTCCAATTTTTTTTTAAATTTGTAGCCAATGAAAAAGATCCAGATCATGAATAAAATCATTAATTCTCCTTTTATGTTCCTTGTGCAGATAAATAACCATAAACATGGTGCTTGAGTGGCGTGAAAGAGAACATGAAGAGGATAATGCAAATGCCAAGAATTATCCTCCTACCATAGATGCATTGAGAGATTGTGGGCTCTTAAAATACTTCTGCATCCCGGGCATGAGGGCCCAAGTCAGACTACTAGAGTACCTGGTTCGTATGTGGGACCCAGATCAATAGGTTTTCAATGTAGGAGCTCACACACTGTCCATAGACATTGAGGAAATATACTTTTTGACTGGATTGTCCAGGCACGGGTATTATGTCAGCCTAACCGGTAGTAAAGGTGGTGGGCTAAAAATGAGTGAGTACTGCAATCAATACTGTGTACCCGAGGCTGAGAGGAAAAAGGGAAAAGTTGTTATTTGGGGGGTACAAGACTTGACCCTCCGCACTATCATTTTTACTATAGCTCGGATGGCCGAGAGTTCTTCTCCTCATATGGAATTACAGAGATGCTTCCAGTACGCCATCGAGTGTACTGAGCCTCGAGTATTCAACTGGGCAGATGTTGTGCTTCGCAGTATCAAAAGGCAATTAAACAAATGCAGGCGAGGTGAATTGAAACAATTTGGTTATGGATCTTTATTAGTGTCCTTCTTCCTTGAGAGGGTCCCCTTATTTAGACTTCAGGTTGAGTGGAACTTACCAGGTCCTAGGGATCCACGGATGTTGAGATGGTGTCGGCTCATGGCCCGGCATGTGGCAGGACCAATCGTCAAGTACGACAATATTTTCTTTGACTAGATTCAAAACCAGATGTTGATGGTTGATGACTATGCTTACGTCGGGTTGGATTTCTGAGGAGATCTGGATTTGGCATTGCCTGAGGATGCTCAGTGGGGTGACCTTGGTAAGAAGTACACACATTTTCTCTTTTTAAATGTTTTTGAATTTTTATCATATTTAAATGTTTTTTTTTTGTTATATATATATTTATCCGAAGACTAACACAAAATGTTTGTTGATAAAATAGATGTTGGACCGTATAGACCTCCTGACACCTCTCCTATTCAATGATGAGGAGAGGTAGTAGCAGCATCACCACAATATGCTGAAGATTATCAAGTGGTGGAACAGAATTTAGAGGGCCTGACAGCAGACATTCCAGATATGACTCTGGAAGAGGTTCCATGACGCGATCAGTGTCACACTGTAGGGGTATCAGCAGCTATGAGTCGACTGCTCCATAGGGTTTCTAGGGCAGTCATGTGTTACCATGAACGTCATCCATGACGTTATTTTGTAGAATCTATAAGCTTCAAATTTTGATATTTTGGTCTTCGGACAAACTTTTTGTAAAAACTCTTTTGATCATTATATATACAAATGGTTTCTACTGGTTACTTTATATTGTGTGAATTTTGAATGTGTTTGATTTATAAATGGTTCAAATGTCTGTCCAATACATAATTAGCCAATGTGTCTGTTAATGTATTAAGACATCTAGGAATATGATGATATTCAATGTGATCAAAATAACGTTCTAAGAGGTGAATTCGCAAATACACCCGTAACAAAGTAGGACTTCGAATAGAGTAGATATTACTTAACTGTAGTACTACAAGTTGTGAATCAAGTCATACAACCAAATGATGAATTTCGAGTGAGATAGCATCAACCAATAATTCAATAATGACGTTATACTCTGCAATGTTGTTTTTTGCACGGCCAAGACATACACCTCGTAAAGATATAAGCTCGTTTGTTGGGGCATATATTGCCCACGCAGCGAAAGCTAGGTTCCGAGTATTACGGCTAGCACCATCAACAAAGCCAATATAGGGTAGTGAAGACTCCGACATCTGGAAATCAAACACAATGTCACATAAGGGAAGAGACCAAATAACGTCAAAAGAAAACTAAAGTAACACACACAAAGTATGATACATAAAATACAAGTACTTGTGCACAAATGATTTATGCATAGTATGTTAGAAAATAGGACCGCGGAGCAATAAAATAAAACAAATGCAGAAACAAAACACAGAAGACACACAATACAAGAGAGACACAGATTTACGTGGTTCACCCAGTGTGGGCTACGTCCACCAGAGAAATTGCCAGGTCCTTCC
>ML781499.1:364634-383231 GCA_009831015.1 Picea engelmannii
ATAAAAGAGGGTTGCCTTCTAGGGCAAAAAACCCTAACATAATCTCTACCGTTAGATCTGCGACCTTATAATGAACAGTCCAGATTTACAATGAAATTACAATATACTTTTACAAGGCAATTTTTGCTTCGGGGGCTTCACCCCCGAACCCTCGCTGGGGGCCCGCTTGCCCCTAGACCCCCCAGCCGGGGGGATGGACCCCCCGGACCCCGCAGAGGGGGTACCCCCCCTCTGCACTCCCCCATGTGGAAGAGTGTACATACTTCTAGGGTGTAAATACTTCATGGGGCATAAACACGGCTGAAAGCAAGGACCTCTGAATCAAGTACAACCCATTCCTGGGTTCACTCAAAGTGATACCATTGTTGTCAAATGTCGGCCTTGCCTCGGCCCATTTCGTGAAGTAATCCATGGCGACAGTAATGTAACCATGACCCCAGCCGAGTGAGGGTGACATGTCATGAAATCGATGCCCCCTTTTGTAAAAGGATCAGTTGAGGTCACAGGAATGGGTGAGATGACAACACTAGGCAACGGATTCAAAATCCATTGGTAGTTCTCAAGAGTGTGTTGTCCCAGAAAGAGTATGGAACGATGATGCCCATCATCCCAAGGGGTTTCCTCCATGACAGACATGATCATCGCCTCAGTGGGAAAGATAACACGAAAAGGATCGGGAGACAACTCATCAAGAGAGGGGGTAGAAGGTGTTGTTGATTGAATTGCCTGATAAGAAGACTCAACTGGACTTAATGGCATGACATCACCAAAATGAGTATGATCTCCAGTGTCAGGGAATATCCAAGGGTCAAAAGACACAGGAAGTTCATGAGGCACGGTGGAGATCATATTGATAGAAACAACTGACAGGCGCAGAACATCGGGCAGTGGAATGGGGAAAGTACCCATCAACGAAGAGTCCTTTAAAAGGCCTACACCGACATTCCTGTAACCCGACGAGGTTTTAGCTATAAACGACACATTGCTAGTACGAGTATCAGAATTGAAGAAGGCAAGTTGATCAATAGTAACAACCTTTCCTTGATGAGGAAAACCTACTACATGGAAAAGTGTTGACACAACAGCACGCATGGAATCGATCCAGCTACGACCAAGCAGAATATTATAATAGAGGGGAGCATCGAAGACTTCCACTTCAACCTGGATCATCTTACCTTCTAGTGTAATAGGCAACAAAGGAAGGACACCGTAAGGCTTAAAACCAGAGCCGTTGAAGGCTTGCAGAGTATTTTGTGATTCATTTAAGGGAGGAGAGCCAATGGCTTTCCAACAAGCAAAATACATTACACACGTTAAGACACCTTTTTTCAGACTCTCTAAACATGAAAAGATCATTGAGCGACCTTGCTATTTTCACGCTCACTAAATTATTTGAAATACACGTCTAGTGAGTGATAATTTATCTCTTTTTCGGTCTCGTCCAGACTATGTTACGAAAAAGGAACTGAGAGAGTTCTCTTTTAATTGTTTTTCCAAACTCTATAATCTTGAAAAACCTTTGAGTTTACTATCTCTGGACTCGTTAAACAAACATTGACATACCCGTGATGGGACCAAACCACTCCTTATTAGGGTTCGTTAAACATACTCCGAGGGACTCATCCGAAAGATGAGCTTATATCAACAAGCATATGTGATCCTCTTCAAGCTTGCGTAAAAATAAAGAGGTACTTGCCAGAAATGGTGGGGGAAAATTTGGGAAAGGGATATGTTTCATCTTCATATTGATTGGCAGTAAGTGTCGCTCTTGAACATGACACCCCCTATTCATCATTTGAAGTAGGTTTGGAAAATACATTTGTCTCTCTTTCAATTGATTACAAGGTCATTTCATGTGTCATCTTTGAGTTAATGTTGCCAAATCATTGGTCGTGTCGTTCATATGTTCAAGAGAAGTCCATCTGAAACCTATATTGAGTCACCCATCTGTAGTTATTCATTTTCTTCGTGTCGGCCTTTCCTGTGTCCAGTCCAATTTGCAAAATGCTCTGTTTCACATTCAAACTCCGTTACTCATTTCATGTCATTGATGGGGGATACATCAAGGCCCTCATGTGACGAGTTTTGTTCCATCGACTTTAGCTCATTATCCAGAATCAAGACTTAGAAATTATTTGTTACCTTGGAACTTGCATGCCTCAATGGTAGGTTTCCTCTCTTTCGACAGTGGGTTTACATCATTGACCCCTAATTGAAAGATTCCATCGGATGTTCGACATCAACTCATTCATTCACACTCGATGGATTGTACCATGGTACCTTGGGAGTCATTGACATCAATGGTGATTTCCCTTGCACTTGTTAACGGTTACATCAATGACCGGTAATCAAGTGGTTTCTACCATGTTTGACTTCAACACATGTAATCACATGGTTAGATTCGTACTTTGGGCGATGAAATTGAAGACCCTGGATATCATCTTTGCGATCCAGGTTGCGATGGAGTATGTATAATTGACGACACATAGATCCACTGTTTATGTTTCGTGGCTATGTCGTTTTGATTTGAAATTTCTCGCATAGATCCACAGTGTATTCCGGTGGCTATGCTATATTTTGACGGCATGGATCCACAGTGTATGATTGGTGGCCATGACCCATGTCTATTGTGTCATCAGTCTATGATCTGAGTATGTGAATGCCTACCTCAGAATTGGTATATATGGTACTCCACAGATGCTTGATTGTTTGCAGGTTTCCGATTAAATGTGCTCCTGGTTCTCGACACACACATGCAGCTTGCAAAGTCTATCGACTGTCACTAGTTCCAATCTCAGACTTTGGGGGGCATTCTGTTACCCATGATTTTGGTTGTCATGATGATGTATTGATTATGGTGTACTCAGGATCTTCATTAGAACTTTCTCCTGAGAAAAGTTACCTTCATCTCTTTCCAGAAATGACATTTTGGAGGAAGGTTCACAGGCTGCTAATACATTTGCTTGCGAGAATGCATGATTCTCGCAGGCTGCCTTAAGCCAGGGTGCGAGAAGTTCACATTGTGTCTAACTTATAGGGTGCAAACTCTTTCTAAAGAAGGGAAAAATATGAATTCTTGAAGCTTCTAGAAGGGAATCTTCTAGAAGGATGAGATGGCATTTGAATGGTTATCTAAGTACTAGATTTCCTGATATTTTGGGATCATTCTTATCCAAGTAACTAATTCATTCTCTCCTATGTATTGAGGGGATTCTCATGGAAAAGGTTAGAAGAAAACAAGTAAGAGATTCATTGGAGAATTAGTGAAAAGGATTGTGTGAAGGACTGATGCTACAATAGCTAAGAAGTCCAGCAAGTTTATCAAAGGTGGTTGATCTTCTTCATGCAAGTGAGAAAGTGTGTGTGTCAGATTCAAGGGCCTGTTATCCACAATTTTGGTCATTGTGATGATGTTATGATAATGTCATGATGATGAAATATCAATCTCTTCCATAAGAACATTTTCCTGAGAAAGGTTACATTTATCAGTTTCCAGAAATCATATGTTAAAGATAGTTCGCAGGCTGCTTATATTGTCACCTGTGGGAATACCTATTTCTCGCATGTTGCTTCAAGCTTGGGTGCGAACATCTCGCACTGTACTCAAGACTAGGGTGCGAACATGGTCTTAAAGAAGGAAAATGGATAAGTTCTCGATCCTTCTAGAAGGGAATCTTCTAGAAGGATGAGTTGGCTCTCGAATGGTTGGCAAAATACTAACTTTCCAGATATATTGGGATCATTCCCTATCCGAGTAACTAATATATCTTCTCCTATATATTGAGGAGATTGCTCATGGAAAAGGTTAAGAAGCATAAGAAAGCTAGTAAGAGATTGATTGGAGAATTGTTAGAAGCCTGTATGAAGAACTGATGCTACAGCAGTAAGAGACTACAACAAGGTCATTACAAGTGGTTGATTTTCTTCATGCATGAGCAAGTGTGTGTGTCAGAGCTAGGAGCCATCAAAAGGAAACCTACGACATCAAGGCTCAGGTTGTAAGTTCCTCTTTCAATTAATTAATACAGTAATATGTCCCTTTCCCATAAAGATGATGTCACTTTATTACATGATTCCTTGATCACATGTATAGACTAGCTATTGAATACATTAATTTGTCTTTACTTTGATTGGTTTGTTCTATCGTGATCTGAACAAAGCAAGAGCATCAGAGCGAAGCTTGGAACAACAGATACTTTGGAAAGTGTTCATAAGGTATGTCCATATTCCTTTATCTCTTAGTTCACTCAATAGGCTAGATCTAGGGAAAGAGTAGTATTCTGTCTTGTTTCGTTCTAGATCCAGGTGGATCTAGGGAGATCGGTTCGTGTCTGCACTTACGGATTTATCCAATAACAAAATTGGCGACTCCACTGGGGAACTTATCCCTTTGTCTTTTTGGTTTTTTGATTTTCCTGTGGCCATTTGCTCTATTGCTGTCATTCTCCTGATTTGTTAGTCTCTGAGTCCTCAGGATACCCTGAGAGACCTTCTGGGTTTATAAGCCAACTTGGATTTTGCTTACATTTTAAAAAATTTCATTAGTTTCAGGGATTCCCGCACTGTACCTATTGACATCCTGCGAGAACCCTAGAAGTTCACTTTCTACTTATATCTTCCAGTGCGAACTGTTCGCACTCTACTTTGAAGTGGCCTGCGAGAATTATACTTTCTCGCACTGTGTCCAAGGCTTTCCTGCGGGAAGATTTTGAAAAAATTTTGGAATCAAGTTTTGAATTTACCAACAACTTAGATTGGTTGATTTACCCCTTTTTGACTTTTTGGATCAGAGGCTTACTTATCTTTTGCTTAGTTTGCTTGCTTGGAGAGATTTAGGGTTTCTAGTTCTTCTTTGCTTTTGATAACTTGACTTTCTTCTCTTGGCCTTGTTTGGCATTTTCTTGCTCTTGGATTACTGGAGTTGGATATGTTGAGTTAGCCAAGAACCAGTGATTGGAAGAGAGTTAAGTGTTTGGTGTTTCTTGTTTTCTTATTGGTTCAAAAGGGCATTTTTCATTTGCATTCAGGAACTCCTTTGGTTTGGTTTTTGTTTTTACTATCATTGAAAGAAGTGGCTGGGTTGTTTTGTTTGATTTGGTTTGATTTGATTTTCTTTTCTCCTTTATCAGAGTTCTTCTTGGAAAGTGAACATTTTTGTTTTCTTTCAAGTTTTGTTTTTGTCATTTCGAAAACATTATAAAATCAAATCTTAGAGCATTGAAGCATTGAAAAAGACATTTAGAGATTGGTATTTGATGATTGGTTATTTGCATTGGCATTTGAATGGAAGATTGAGTATTACATTTGCATTATAGTATTGAGATTGATTCGGAAAAGTTCTCTCTCTCCCGTAACTAGGATTCATGGAATGAAAAATATTATATTTCATCATTTTCCTTGCATTACTTGGGTCAGAGTCACATATCATGAGTTTCACTTCCGTTGCCTTTGAGTAATTAACAGCCTTTAAGAATATTGCATAATCTTAAAATCAATCTAGTAACTTTTTCTAGGGCTCTTTACACCAACATATTAGCTAGGCTAGTGCTTTGGAGTAGGAAGAGAGACACACTCTCCATAAGCTCAAAAACAAACAATAGTATCTTGAGTGTAAATTCCATTGGCAACATATTGTCCTGGGACGCCCTTCTAACACAAGGGTTAAGCACTAGGTCGCATTGGTGTTGGAAGAGTTACTAACCCTGCTTTGTTGACATCGGTGTAGAGATTGCACATATTATGGGGATCACTCCAAGGTATACCCACAATTATGAGTGGAAGCCTTTGAGTTGGTTTCGGGCTTGATACCCTGTCCTTGCGTGTGGATCAGACTGATGACTATTCCCCCAGGCTATACTGTTGTTTGTGGTGACCTTAGTGGCCTATCTCTCTAGGTTCTTACCCAAGGTGACTGTGGAGGGGAAAGTCTCTACGGTACCTAGAATCGACGTTGATCAAAATCACTCGGGCTCCTTGGAGGGTATACCCACGATTATGTGTGGGAGCTTGCACCAGGGCGTAATTCTATTAAGCAGGTCGTCAACGTAACTTTTCCATCTTAGCCCCACCCCTTCTCATCTCGTTGCTGCGACGTTGGATTTCATCACCAACTAGTGGCTCTGACATTAGAAGGTATTGTTTGCTTGGTGATTGCCTCTTAGTTTTTGTTTACTAGTGCTTGATGTTTGTTTCTCGAAGTTGACCATAGGATTTTTGTTGGGGAGTTCATTACTTGTTTACAATTGCTCCCCCACGACGTTCACATAGGATGCAAGGTTTGTCCCTGGAACATCCGGAAGCTTCACAACCTTTACACACACCTGAAGGCACCCCTGAGGACTCTCCTCGTCCGGGTGAAATTCCCCTTGTTACTCTACAGCACGTGGACATAAGTGACGTCCCTGAAATTTTTACACCACCTCCACAAGTCGAACAAACTGATTCTCTCGAAGATTTTCAAGTTCACAATACTATAGAGGATTATCGCGTTCGTCATTGACCTTCGGGACGATTTCATCTTTCTGGAGAAACTCTTGTTGTATCTTCTGAATCAATTGCTGGGCCTTCTCACGGTGTAGTGGGTCAAGATCCTTTAGGCTCAGGTAATTTCCGACGAATCTTGTTTGGTACTGAGCCTCTTGTTTACGAACTAGTCAACCCTCCTGAGTCTCCCGAGCCTGAGACTACACCAGAGACTACCACATATAGTTTCATTCTCCCTCCCGAGATGGCCCATATCACAAATACTACGAGTGTCCAAACCGAGATTCCAGCAACTACTCTTGCCCCTATTAATACCCAGAGGCCTCCTGAGGTTAACCCAAATCTACCCCCTGGTTACCATGCTTTGAATCCTTCGTTGAATGTTCCTCATCCAACACCTCCACAAACGCCAGCCAGTTCTCTAGGTGGTGCTCAGTTTCCTGGGCATCCTATTCCCAGTTTCATCCCGACACTCCCTCCTCAATTCTTTCCTTCTAGTAGCACTAATCCAACTGGCACTTTTCCGACTGTCGCATCCAACTTGTGCATTCCTGTTGGTGGACAGGGTGGTACGGTTACTTTTCCCCTTCCCGGACACACTACAATCACTACACAACCTACGGTTGGCATACAAGTTCCGGGTGGAACTATACCCGCAGCAGGGGGTCCAACCTCACCCCTTGGACAGAACATACCTCTTGCATTGGCCTAGTTTTGGACTCAACTTTTACAAAATCCTTCTCAGAATACTGGGGGGCAGCAAGCTGTCCCTACAGTTGGCCAACCTTACCCAGGGGTAACTAATCCTATTTGGGGAACAAATTAGACTACTCAACCCCAAATCCCTGCTCAGACCCAAGGCTCTAATCCTTGGGGTTACTACCCTATCCGCCCTCCACCCAACCAGCCAGGGGCTTCTCTCTACGGGCAGTCTGCTTACGCTGCTACTGGTTTGCCGACGGGGATCCCTCCCCAAAGCCACCAGTACCTGCAAGTGAACCG
Source organism: Picea engelmannii (assembly GCA_009831015.1). Taxonomy (NCBI): domain Eukaryota; kingdom Viridiplantae; phylum Streptophyta; class Pinopsida; order Pinales; family Pinaceae; genus Picea; species Picea engelmannii. Next base: position 372,120 of record ML781499.1, read on the forward strand.
ACAGTTGTTGTTTCTTGCTACCTTAGACTTGCCAGATCTGTCTAGGATCCTGAATGATCCTATTCAACACTCTCCTCAATGGCATGCTATCCCTGCAAAACTTCCATCAAATATTCCGAAATTCGATGGCAAGCCAGGAGAGGATCCTAATAATCACGTTATGACCTTTCACTTGTGGTGTTTGTCAAACTCTTTGATGGACGACTCCATTCGTCTTCGTCTTTTTCAACGAACCCTTACCGGTTCGGCTGCGAAGTGGTACATTGAATTACCACGAGGTTTCTTTTCTGACTTCAACACCTTGGCCATGGCCTTTCTCATGCATTACCAGTTACCGATCCGCTACGATACTGGGACCAAAATTTTAACATCTTTCAAACAAACGAAAGGTACCCACATCTCAGATCACATACATGAGTGGAGACGTAGACGTCGTCTCATCAAACTTGAACTCCTGGATCAGTTACTGGCTGAATGGTTCACGAAGTCCTTCGTGAACGAGATTGGTAAAGACATTGCTATGGGTGGTGTTGTAACAGAAGAGAAGGCTATAGCTAGATCTCAGTATCTTGATCTTGTTTATTCGCAAACGGGAACACTCTATTCCTTATTGCCCGAACTACCTCGTCCTGGTACTTCCAGCACTTCTACTGCTCCAGCTACCTCGCATGCAGCTGATGGTGTGATTGGGACTGCTCATACCCATTCACATTCTGTTTCATCCACAACCCCTAAACCCACCTCTTCTAATGTTCAGAATGCCCCGTCTCCTGCTCCTCCCGTCGGTAAAACCTCAGAAGTGAACGTTGTTCAGTCTATGTCGACCGGTAAGAATAAGTCTAAGAAAGGGAGAGGCAAGAATAAGGGGGGTAAAAATAATAATCCCACTGAACCTACTATGAATTCTCCTGTTGAAGAGTGGGATAAACGAAAACCGCTCTACCCTTGTCTTATCTGCGGTGACGATCACTATACTAAAGATTGTCCTCGACGTGCCGAAGTTTCCAAGTTCCTTCAAGGAACACCAAAACCATCTACCCCAGCAGTCTTGTCTCAGCCGTTCCCATCTCAGCAACAGGCCTCTTTGGTCATCCATGACCAACCTTCTACTTCGACCACATCATATGTTTTGATGTGCACCGGTGATTCTAAGAAAAATGACGTTGCAATTGCAAATAGAGCTAAAGACTATACTCCTTCTAAGGAGAAGGTTGATGACTTACCTCCTGATCTGGTACAAGCTTCTCCGTCGAATCCACCTACAAATGGTCCTCTTCATCTCGAAAGACCGAGTCTTGATACAGTCCTACGACCCCCTAAAGGTGTTGTTCGCAAGTCGACGTTCAATCCTCACGCCCGTGCGGCTCAGAACTACAGTATCGTAGAATATCTGGCCCAAGCACCTTCGACGATGTCCGCCCTTGAGGTCCTTCAGTCTTGTCCTGCACAACAAAGGGCCCTGTTGAAAGCTATAGGTGGTATTGATCCTACAGATTCAAACTTGATAGTCTTTGACTTGGACGAACATGTTCCAAGGTTGCCTCCCCAACTTGCTTTTCAAATACAAGTTATTGTTGCTGACAAGAACATTTGTCGGACAGTGGTTGATGAGGGGGCCTCTACGTGTGTAATGTCTCTTGCTTGTTGGAAATCCATTGGCTCTCCTCCGTTAACAGAATCACAGAATACTTTAAAATCCTTTAATGGATCTGGTTTTAAGCCCTATGGTGTTATTTCCTCGTTACCTGTAACTCTTGAAGGTAAGACCATCCAAATTGAAGTGGAGGTTTTCGATTCTCACTTAGATTATAATCTCCTTCTTGGACGTAGCTGGGTCGATTCCATGCGCACTGTTGTATCCACTCTTTTCTGGTTCTTACGATTTCCTCACCAGGGGAGAGTGGTTACCGTTGATCAGCTGGCCTTCTTTAATTTTGATACTCACACGGGGAATGTATCGTTCATAGATAAAACCCCACCGGGCTACGAGAATGTTGGCGTCGGTCTCTTGAAAGACTCTTCGTTAATGGGTACTTTTCCCATACCACCACCACCCGATATTCTACACCCATCCGTTGCTTCGATTAATATGATCTCCGCTGTCCCTTATGAACTTCCTGCATCTTTCGACCCTTGGATAGTCCCAGATCCGGGAGATCATGCTCGTTACGGCGACGTAATGCCACTAAGTCCGATTGAGTCTGCTTATCAAGTGATTCAATCGGCAACCTCTTTTACATCCTCTCCGGGGGAGTTGTCTCATGATCCTTTCCATGTTATCTTTCCCACTGACGAGATGATTATGTCCGTCATGGCTGATACGCCTTGGGATGATGGGCATCATCGTTCCATTTTGTTTCTGGAACAACATACTCTGGAAAATTATCAACGGATTTCGACTCCGTCGACCGTTGTTGTCACCATGACTGTTCCTGGATCTACACGAGATGTGTTTGCAGAAGGGAACCTAAGTAATATTTCTCCTACGATTCTCGTTGATATTTCATTGAAGCTTGAAATAGTAGAAAATGTTCACATTGGAGCTTCGTGTTCTCCATAAGAGATTATCACTTACACTGCGTTATTCAAGGAATTTCGTGATGTTTTTGCCTGGAGTTATGAAGAGATGTTAGGTATCGACCCGTCTATCGTTGTGCATGAGATCAAAACATACCCTGGAGCCAAACCAGTATGACAGCGCCTCCGTCCTGTCCATCCACGCAAAGCGGCAGCCATTAAACTCGAAGTTGAAAAACTTCGTAAAGCCGGTTTTATTTACCCCGTGGCTTTGACAGAATGGGTTTCTAACCCTGTACCGATCGATAAGAAAGGTGGGATTATACGTGTTTGTGTCGATTATCGGGATATTAATAAAGCTTGTCCGAAAGATAACTTTTCGACCCCTTTTGTCGACCAGTTCGTCGATGACTGTGCCGGTAGTGAGATCTTTTCCCTCATGGATGGATTTTCCGGCTACAACCAGATTAATATCGCTCCCGAGGATCAACATAAAACCGCCTTTATTTGTCCTTGGGGTACTTTCGCCTACCGTAAACTTCCGTTCGGTCTGAAGAACGCAGGTGCCACGTTTCAACGTGCAATGTCTTATGCATTTCACGATATTAAGCATATCATTCAACCTTATTTGGATGATTTGTCGGCTCATTCATTGCATCGGGTCGATCACCCTACTCATCTTCGAGCTATTTTCGTTCGTTGCCGGTTCTATCGCATTCGTCTCAATCCGCATAAATGCGTCTTTTGCGTAGAATCCGGCTGTCTTCTCGGTTTCATTGTGTCACGTCAAGGGATCCGGGTAGATCCGATCAAGGTTGAGGCCATTCTCAATCTTCCTCCTCCTTCTTCAGTACACCAGTTACAAAGTTTGCAGGGGAAAGCAAACTTTCTTCACCGTTTCATTCCAAACTACGCTGAGATTACTCGTGGTTTCACACGTCTTTTAAAGAAAGGTTCAGAGTTTGTTTGGGACAAAGTTGCCAACAATGCTTTCGAAGCTCTAAAGTTATCCCTTACAAAAGCTCCTCTTCTTTTTCCTCCGAATTATAGTCGAGATTACTTTCTTTATCTAGCTGCGTCCGAGTATACCATCGGCATGGTCCTTGTTCAAGAGGATGATAACCGCGATGAACATGTTATATATTACTTGAGTAGAAGTCTATCATCGACGGAATTTAAGTACCAACATGTCGAGAAGCTGGCCTTGGTTGCTGCCCAAGCAGTTCAACGATTTCGTCATTATATTCTTGCCAGGAAAACTACTGTGATTTCGCATTGTAACCCCATGCAACATATATTGACACGTCAATTGCTAGGGGGGAAGTACTCCAAATGGATAGTTATTCTCCAGGAGTTCGATTTGGAATTCGATCGCGCCACATCGAAGAAATTATTGGTTTTTGCTGAGTTGATTTGTGATTTTCCCCACACAGCCACGGAAAATGTAGCAGTTGATTCGTTACCTGACAAATCACTTTTTCATATAAGTACCGATGATATTTGGTATGGAGATATCATTATATATCTCCAAACTCAAACTTTTCGGCCTGCTTTGTCCAGTAATGAACGACGTCGGATACGTTATCAGGCTCGCCATTACATTATTCTTGGCGACACTCTTTACCGTTGAGGCATTGACTCTGTCTTTCACCATTGTTTGACCTTTGACGAAGCCGAGAAAGCTTTGAATGACTGCCACTCGGGGGCATGTGGTGGCCATATGTCTGGGTATGCTACTGCCCAGAAAATCTTACGCGCAGGATACTTCTGGCCTTCTTTGTTCCATGATTGCATTACTGTTGTTCAAAAGTGTCATGCCTGTCAGACCTATCAATAGAAGATTCGGTCGCATCCCGCTCCCCTTCACCCTGTAGTCTCAGTAGTTCCTTTTGCTAAATGGGGCATTGATTTTATGACATGTCACCCTCACTCGGCCGGGGCATGGTTACATTATTGTAGCTGTGGATTATTTCACAAAATGGGTCGAGGCAATGCCGACATTCGATAATACTGGGAAGACTGCAACACTTTTTCTATTTAACCATGTCATCACTCGTTTCGGTGTCCCTCAAGCTATCGTTACTGATCACGGTAGTCATTTTCGGAATTATATGACGTCAGAACTTACAGAGAAGTTGGGCCTTCGTCATGACAGCTCAACACCTTATTATCCACAGGCTAATGGCCAGGTCGAAGCTATCAACAAAGTTCTTATAACGATGATTTGATGGATGATAGGAATACATAAGACTAGTTGGCACACGATGTTGTTTTCATCATTATGGGCATACCGGACATCTGTTAAATCTGCCACGGGATTTACACCCTTTCGTTTAGTTTATGGCATGGAAGCCATTCTACCCATAGAATGCGAAATACCATCTTTGAAGCTAGCTGTAGAACTCTTGCCTAATACTTCTGCCGAAGAGGAACGTTTGTTGTTTTTTATGCAATTAGACGAGACTCGTCGTGACGCTACCATTGTAATAGAAGCCCAGAAAAAACGTGTTAAGGCACAATATGACAAGCATGTCAAACCTCGTGTCTTCTCTGAAGGAGATCTTGTTCTTCTATATGAACAGGATAAAGATGTCCTAGGAGCTAGGAAATTCGAACCAATGTGGTGTGGGCCTTATATTGTTAGCAGAGTTTTAGATAAAGAAGCATATGAGTTAGTGGACTATGATGGTGTGCTTTTAAGTGAACCCAGGAATGGGTTGTACTTGAAGAGGTACTACGCATGAGTCATTTGTGCATGAGTTCTTGTATTTTATGTATCATACTGCGTGAGTGTGTTACTTTAAGTTTGCCTTGACGTTATTTGGTTTTTGCCCTTACGTGACGTTATGTTTGATTGTCAGATGTTGGAGTATTCGCTACCTTATATTGGCTTCGCGGATGGAGCAAGCCATAGTACTCGGAACCTAGCTTCCGCTGCATGGGCAATCTATGCCCCGACAGACGAACTCATATCTTTACGAGGTATATGTCTTGGCCGAGCAACCAACAATATCGCCGAGTATAGCGTCGTTGTTGAACTATTGGTTGATGTTATTTCTCTTGGAATTCATCATTTGGTTGTCCAACTTGACTCGCAGTTGGTAGTACTACAGCTCAGTAATGTATATTCTATTCGAAGTCCTACATTATTAAGAGTATATCTGCGGATTCGCCTCTTGGAAAGACATTTTGATCATATAGAATATCAACACATTCCAAGAAGTCTTAATACATTGACATATGCTTTAGCTAATTATGTATTGGACAGGCATTTGAACAATTTATAAATCAAACACATTAAAATGTACACAAGTGTAAAGTAAGCCAGTAAAAACCATGTATATATATAACGATCAGAGTTTGCTTTTTACAAAATGTATCTAAAGACCAAAATATCAAAAATGGAAGCCCATGGCTTCTACAAATGTGACATCACTAATGATGTTCACGGTAGCATGCTAAAGTCCTGGCTACTCTGCAGAGTAAACGGCCCATAGAGGCAAATACTCCCACGGTGTGACGTTGATCACGTCGAGGGATCTCCTCCAGAGGCATCTCTGGAACATCAGCCATCAAGCCCTCTAGTTTTTTCTCCACTGTCAGGTAGTCCTCGGTGTACTGGGGGACTGGAGCTGCTTCTTCTCCTCGACGCTAAACTGGAGAGCTACCGGCTGGTTTGTATGCTCCCACATCTGTATTATCAGGAAAATTTTGATGTTAGTCTTTGGATGATTTTTATAAAAACCAAAAACATTTAATATGATGAAAATACAAAAACATCTAAAAGTAAAAAGTTGGTGTACTTCTCACCTATATTTCCCCACTGTGCATCTTCAGGGAGGGCAAGATCAGGATCACCTCGAAAATCCAAGCCAGCATACACATAATCCTCTATCATCACAACCTGGCCTTGCAGCCAGTCGAAGAAACGATCATCGTATCTGATAATAGGTCCTGTCACATGCCTAGTCATGAGCTGGCACCATCGTAGCATCCTTGGGTCTCTGGGACCCGGAAAGAGCCAATCTTCCTGAAGCCTATATACGGGAACCCTCTCGAAGAAGAAGGACACCAACAGTGATCCATAACCAAATTTTTTCAGATTGCCACACCTGCATTTGGTTAATTGTTTCTTGAGGTTACGCAATACTGCATCAGCCCAGTTGAAGACCCGGGGCTCGACACACTTCAGAGCATACTGAAAATAGCTCTGTAGGGCCATGTGTGGGGCAGCACTTCCCGCCATCCGAGCTATGGTGAAGAGTATGGTATGGAGAGTGATATCTGTCACTCCCCAAATGGCCACTTTCCCATCCCGACGTTCTGCCTCAGGTACACAATATTGTCTGCAATACTCACTCATTTTCAAACCCCCTTTTCGAGTACCAGTCAAACTGACGTATGAACCCCGTCTTGACAGTCTAGTAAGGAAGTAGATATCCTCGATATCAATCGTCAAAGTATGGATACCGACATTAAACACCTGCTGATCGGGATCCCACATCCGGATTAAGTGTTCCAACAGTCGAACCTGGGCTCTCATGCCGGGAATGCGGAAGTACTTTAGGAGACTGCAATATCGTAAAGAAATGATGGTTTGTGGATGATTTTCGGTAGCGGCATTGTCTTCTTCATGCTCTCATTCCCTCCATTCGAGCACCATTGTGTGATCTTTCACCTGCATGGAAAACATATAAAGATAATTAGTAATCTCAAAATGTGAGAAAATTGGTTTCATTGGTTAAAATATTAAACAAAATTTTGATTCTGCGCCATTCACAGGCTAGGTATAACACACAGTGCGGATCTCCCGCACCCTGCCTTAAGCCCACCTGCGGGAATTAGGACTTCTCACAGGCCCCGTATGGGTGGCTTGCGAGAATCCTCTCACGCGCATAGGGTTTCAAATTTCATCCTAAAACTTAAAATTTAACCATTAAAATCACAAATTTGAACCATGCAAAGCAAGAGGATGGAGTACTTACCACTTTGATCTGGACGATTCGCGAAATGATGCCCTGACGCTCCCGGAAATCAATGTTGAAGATCGGGGGAAAATGGAGGTTTTTTGCACTAAATTGGTAAATGGGTGAAACATATGGTAAAAATGAAATGTAAATCTGTTTTTATTTACTTTTTACCATAGTAAAGTGGGTTTTTTCATATTTATTTGCTATTTTTCCCTAATTACTAATACCGAGGTGAGTAAAATGACTTGCAGGCACCTAACGAGACGATTATGGACCCAAAAACTTTTGAAGTATGGTGTGTTTATTTGGTTTTCTATGGTTTTGATCTAAAAACCTCAAGTGTCTTTTATCCATTCTAACACTTGTCAAAAACTTAGAACGTGATCGAGCGTTGTTTTATCCCTTTTCCGGGCTCGATGTGGTTACACGAAAAAGGAACCCCCCTGGAGTTGAATTTAAGCCCTTTTCACGACTCCCTAAACATGAAAAGATTGCCGAGCGACCTTGCTATTTTCATGCTCGTTAAAGTATTTGAACTTACGCGTCCTCCAAGCGATAGTTTAACCCTTTTTCGGTCTCGTTGGACTATTGTACGAAAAAGGCACTGAGAGAGTTCTCTTTTGAGTGTTTTTCCCAACTCTATAATCTTGAAAAACCTTTGAGTTTTCTTTCTTTGGACTCATAAAAACAAGCATTGAAAGGCCCATATGGGATATGAGTTTTCTTTACGTATTTTTCAGACTCTTGAAACATGAAAAACCCTCGAGTTTACTATCTCTGGACTCGTTAAATAAACATTGACAGACCCGTAATGGGACCGAACCACTCCTTCTTAGGGTTCGTTAAAAATAATCCGAGGGACTCGTCCGAAGGATGAGCTTATATCAACAAGTATATTTGATCCTCTTCAAGCTTGCGTAAAAATAAAGAGGTACTTGCCAGAAATGGTGGGGGAAATTTGGGAAAGGGATATGTTTCATCTTTACATTAATTGGCAGTGAGAGTCTCTCTTGAACATGACACCCCCTATTCATCATTTGAAGTCGGTTTGGGTAATCCATTTGTCTCTCATTCGATTTGATAACAAGGTCTTTCCATGTGTCGTATTTGAGTCAATGCTGCCAAATCATTGGTCGTTTCATTCATATGTTCAAGAGAAGTCTGTTTGAAACCTCTACTTGAGTCGGCCATCTGCAGTTATCTATTCCTTTCATGTCGGCCTTCCCTGTGTCCAAAGTCCAACTGCCACATACTATGTTTCACTTTCAAACTTTGTTACTCTTTTCGTGTCACTGATGGGGGATACATCAAGGCCCTCCTGTGACGAGTCTTGTTCCATCGACATCAGCACATTATCCGGGATTGAGACTTAGAAATCATTCAGTACCTTAGAGCTTGCATGCTTCAATGGCAAGTTTCCTCACTTTCGACAGTGGGTTTACATCATTGACCTCTGATCGAAAGATTCTATCGGTTGTTCGACATCAACTCATTTTTCACAGTCGATAGATTGTACTGCAATACCTTGGGAGTCATTGACATTAATGGTGATTTCCCTCGCACTTGTTAATGGTTACATCAATGACCGGTAATCAAGTGGTTTCTGCCATGTTCGACTTCAACACATGTAATCACATGGTCAGATTCATACTTTGGATGATGAGGTTGAAGACCCTGGATGTTATCTTTATGATCCAGGTTGCGATGGAGTATGTATAATTTGCGACACATAGATCCACTGTGTATGTTTCATGGCTATGTCGTCTTGATTGAAAATTTGTCTCATAGATCCACAGTGTATTCAGGTGGCTATGCTATGTTATGACTACATGGATCCACAGTGTATAATTGGGGGCCATGATATTTGTTTATGATGTCATCAATCTGTGATCTGAGTATGGGAATGCCTACCTCAGAAGGGATACATATTATATTTTGTTGATGCTTGGATGTTTGCAGGTTTCTGATTAGATGAGCTCTTGGTTCTTGACACACACATGCAACTTACAAAGTCTGTCGACTGTCATTGATTCCACTCTCAGACTTTGGGGGGCATTCTGTTATCTACAATTTTGGTCATTGTGATGATGTTATGATAATGTCATGATGATGAAATATCAAGCTCTTCCATAAGAACATTTTCCTGAGAAAGGTTACATTTATCAGTTTCCAGAAATCATATGTTAAAGATAGTTCGCAGGCTGCTTATATTGTCACCTGCGGGAATACCTATTTCTCGCATGCTTCTTCAAGCTTGGGTGCGAACATCTCGCACTGTACTCAAGCCTAGGGTGCGAACATGGTCTTAAAGAAGGAAAATGGATAAGTTCTCAATCCTTCTAGAAGGGAATCTTCTAGAAGGATGAGTTGGCTCTCGAATGGTTGGCAAAATACTAACTCTCCAGATATATTGGGATCATTCCCTATCCGAGTAACTAATATATCTTCTCCTATATATTGAGGAGATTGCTCATAGAAAAGGTTAAGAATCATAAGCAAGCTAGTAAGAGATTGATTGGAGAATTGTTAGAAGCCTGTATGAAGAACTGATGCTATAGCAACAAGAGACTACAACAAGGTCATTACAAGTGGTTGATTTTCTTCATGCATGAGCAAGTGTGTGTGTCAGAGCTAGGAGCCATCGAAAGGAAACCTACGACATCAAGGCTCAGGTTGTAAGTTCCTCTTTCAATTAATTAATACAGTAATATGTCCCTTTCCCATAAAGATGATGTCACTTTATTACATGATTCCTTGATCACATGTATAGACTAGCTATTGAATACATTAATTTGTCTTTACTTTGATTGGTTTGTTCTGTCGTGATCTGAACGGAGCAAGAGCATCAGAGCGAAGCTTGGAAAAACAGAGACTTTGGAAAGCATTCATAAGGTATGTCCATATTCCTTTATCTCTTAGTTCACTCAATAGGCTAGATCTAGGGAAAGAGTAGTATTCTGTCTTGTTTTGTTCTAGATCCAGGTGGATCTAGGGAGATCGGTTCGTGTCCGCACTTACGGATTTATCCAATAACAGGTCCATTGAAAGGAAGTTTGAAACATCAAGGCTCAGGTTGTAATATTTACTTTCCATCAATATGATACAGTAATATGTCCCTTTCTCATAAAGCTAATTTAACTTTATTGTATAACTCCTTGATCGTATACATAGATTGATTGTTGAATAGATTGTGATTTCTTCACTTTGGTTGGTTTGTGTTATCTTGGTCTTGACTGCACAAGAGCATTGGAGCGAAGCAGGAGCAACAAAGACCATAGGACGAAATCATAAGGTATGTCCTTTGTTCTTGCCTTTTAGTACATTCAATAGTCGAAATCTAGGGAAAGAGTATTATTCTATCTTGCTTTGTTCTAGATCTAGGTGGATCTAGGGAGATTGGTTTGTGTCCGCACTGTTGGATCATGTTGTCATTGATGCCAATGGTTTGATTGATTGATGTCATTTATTGATGTCAAGTGATTTTTTGATGTCAAAGGATTGATTGATTAATGATTGATGTAATATAATATGTATTGTCCTTGATGAGAATGCATAGATGAATATGGATCAATGAGTTGTCATTGATACATGATGAAGATGGATCGATGTGGTTCCATTGGTATAT
>ML781499.1:462811-480904 GCA_009831015.1 Picea engelmannii
AGCTTTCTACATTATAGGTTCAATGTTATGATTACTTCAAGTTAGGGTTGTTGACTAATCCAAAACTAGGCATGTGAGACTAAAGAAAAGATTGATGAAAATGTTAGTCTCTTGTTGTTAAAGTTAAGGAAGGTTTGCATGAATTTGATCATATAAAATAGGTCTATTATAGAGCTACAAATCAGATTTGGATGATGAAATTGATGAGGGATTTTGGTTGAGGTACATGTTGAGTACATGGTTGAGACAAGTAGTTGATGAGTTGGCACACACATGAGGTGTATAGTTGATGATGTTGGTACATATTGATGAGTAGTTGACACATGATTGGTACATACTTGGTACATGGTTGTATGCACTTGTTTATGGTACAGGTTGATTATAGGTTGGTGCATGGTTGATGCACTTGTTTATGGTACAGGTTGATTACAGGTTGAGGTACAGGTTGATGCATGGTTGATGCATGGTATGGATTTATTGTTATAGGTTTACAGTGGTATATATCATAGTGATAGTGTGATAGTGGTTCCATCATTCTACTTTTACTTTGAGGTGGTAGGACGGGGCAAGGATAGGTGGTTGTAGCCACCTTTTGGTTATAGCTAGAGAACATAGGGGGTTGTAGCCTCCTTCTGGTTGTAGCCAGAGAATTGGGGAGTTGGAGATTCCCTCAGGTTGTAGCCTGAGAAACTAGGGGGTTGGAGCCTCCTTCCAGTTCTATTTAGAAAACAAAGGAAGTTGGTGCTTCCAATGAATGTAATTCTTCAATACATATAAGAAAAAGCATTATGTGGTTTTCTCCCGATTTGGGTTTCCACGTAAAACACTGGTGTATTGTGTATGTGTGTGATTATTTATTTCTTATTGCTCATTATTGGATAATAATTCTACATTGATATAACATTTGAAGAAAATTAATTATAATTATGTTATTACTGATTCACCCCCCCCCCTCGCATTAATCCAATAGTATATTTGTGTCTCTATTGTATTATCTGTCTTCCATGTTTTATTTCCACATTTATTTATTTTATTTCTCTACGATGTTATTTTTCTAGCAATTGGTATCAGAGTGAAATGTAACTCATAGGAAAAGAGGGTACCTGGTTCGATTCATAGCAATGGCAGAAGATAGAAAGTTTAGGGTTGAGAAATTTAACATGCAAAACTATCAGTTATGGAAGATGCAGATGGAAGATTATTTATATCATAAGGATCTATTCCTACCATTGGGTGGAATAGAAAAGAAGACGACGACCATCAAGGATGAAGAATGGGAGGTTCTTGACAGAAAAGCACTAGGAACAATACAGTTGAGCCTAGAAGCATCGATGGATTTTAATATTTTGAAAGAAAAGACAACAAAGGAGATGATGGACACACTAGCTAAACTGTATGAAAAACCCTCGTCGTCCAATAAGGTATTTCTAATGAAGATATTATTTAATATGAAGATGTCATAAGGTGGGTTTGTTACAGATCATTTAAATCAATTCAATACAGTTACTAATCAGCTAAGTTCTGTAAAAGTGGACTTTGATGATGAGGTCATGGATCTTCTAATATTTTTCTCATTTCCAGAAGGTTGGAACGGATTGATCATGGATGTAAGTAACTCTGTCTCTAGTTCAAACAATTTAAAATTTGATGATGTTGTTGGTGTTATCCTTAGCGAGGAAATGCGATGGAAAATCACATGTGATACTCAGGTAATGCGTAAAAAATGGAGAACAGGGGAAGACAAAAGGATAGAGGAAAGGGCTCAGGGAACCACAGGAATTCTAGGAAGGGAAGATCCAAATATAGACTGAGAAATATAGAGTGTTGGAATTGTAGGAAGAAAGGACATATGAAGAAAGAATACAAATCTCCAAAAAAACAAAGAGATGGACAACAAGAGAAATATCAAGAAGAAAATGTAACAGGTGATGTGTTACAAGATTCTTTGATTCTTTATGTAGATAATATTTTTGAGTCTTGGGTAGTAGATTCAGGGGCTTCATTTCATGCCACACCACATAGGAAATTTTTTCTAGATTATGTTCAAGGTGATTTTGGATAGGTTCATTTGGGTGATGATGCACCATGCAAAATTGTTGGAATGGGAAAGGTAAAAATAAAGCAAAGGAATGGAAATCAGTGGTTGTTGAAAGAGGTAAGACATGTTCCATATATAAGGAAAAATATAATTTCAACAGGGCAATTGGAAAGTGAAGGTTTTATATCCATATCTATAGATAAGGTGTAGAAGGTCACCAAAGGATCACTAGTGATAGCAAAAGGAGAGAAGGAATGGAAATCAGTGGTTGTTGAAAGAGGTAAGACATGTTCCAGATCTAAGGAAAAATCTAATTTCAATAGGTCAATTGGAAAGTGAAGGTTGTATATCCATATTTATAGATAAGGTGTAGAAGGTCACCAAAGGATCACTAGTGATAGAAAAAGGAGAGGAGGTGGTTACATTGTATTTGTGTACTGGTAATACTAACTCTTCTATCTCTTTAGCTTCTACATGAGTGGATATAGAACTGTGGCATCATAGGCTTGGACACATGAGTGATAATGGGATGCAGATACTTTACAAAAGAAATTTTTTTCTAGATATTAAACAAATTGATTTGGATTTCTATGAGCATTGTGTTTATGGAAAACAGAAGAGAGTCAGATTTACCAGAGTCGGGAAAAAAAAAAAAGAGTGAAAGGTTATAACTTGTGCAAACAGATGTATGGGGAACAGCTCATGTATCATCTCTTGGTGGATCTTTTTATTATGTTACTTTTATTGATGATGCAACTAGAAAAACTTGGGTTTATTGTATTCGACAAAAATCTGATGTTTTTGATACTTTTAAGAAATGGAAATCTTTGGTTAAGAATAAGACAGTAAAAAGGTTGAAGTGTCTCAGATCATAAAATGGAGGTGAATAGTGTAGCAAGGAGTTTCATGATTATTGTTCATACCATGGAATTCATAAGAAGGTAGTTCCATGAACACCACAAGAAAATTGTGTGTCATAAAGGATGAACAGAACAATCATGGAGCGTGCAAGGAGTATGAGATTGCATGTTGGTTTTCCCTTACAGTTATGGGCAAATGTTGTAGATATTTATTTTTACTTAAAAAATAGAGGACCCTCAATCTCTTTGGATGGTGGAATTATAGAGGGGGAATGGACATGTAAAAATGTAAACTATTCTTTTTTGAAGACTTTCGATTATGAAGCATTTGTCCATATTGATAAAGAAAATAGAACAAATCTTGAAGTAAAATCAAAGAAGTGTACCTTTATTGGATACAATGTTAATGATTATGGTTATCTCTTATGGGATTATAAAAATCACAAAATCATTAGGAGTAGAGATGTCATATTCAATGAGAATGTCATGTACAAAGATTAGTTGCAGAGAAAGAAATAGGAAAAAGAAAAACCAAAATACACAGTGTTTGATGAGATCACTGAAAAAGAAATTCCAAAGGTACCAAAAAATCAAAATGTACAACAACAAGAGAAACAAGCACCTCAAACTCCTGCAAGTGTTGTTAGAATGTCTACCAGGTTAAGTAGACCCCCTAAACGATACTCTCCTTCACTGTATTATTTATTGTTGATTGATTCTGGTGAACCAGAATGTTATGAAGAGACAATGTAGGTAGACACTAAAAAGAAGTGGGAAAGAGGAAATGGATTCCCTGGTAAATAACCAAATTTGGGATTTGGTTCAGTTTCCCGTAGGAAAAAAGTATTGCTGAATAAATAGGTTTACAAGTTGAAGGAAGAAGATGGAGGAAAAAAGCGGTACAAGGCTAGACTTGTTGTAAAGGGGTTTGCACAAAAGAAAGGTATATATTTTGATGAAATGTTTTCTCTTGTTGTTAAAATGACTTCAATTAGGACTATTTTACTTCTTGTGGCAATAGAATATTTACATCTTGAACAATTAGATGTAAAAACAACTTTTCTCCATGGGGATTTGCAGGAAGAGATTTATATGCAACAACCACAGAGGTATGAGGTCAAAGGGAAATAAAATTTGGTATGCAGGTTGAAGAAGAGCTTGTATGGCTTAAAGAAAGATCCAAGGTAGTGGTATTTGAAGTTTGACAGGTTTATGACAGAACATGGTTATAGTATGTGTCATTCTGATCATTGTGTTTATTATAAAAGGATAAAAAATGGATGTTATATTATCCTTCCATTGTATGTAGATGGCATTCTTGTTGCAGGGTCTAATGTGCGGGATATAAATGTCCTCAAGAAGAAATTATCTAATTCATTTGCGATGAAGGATTTGGGTGCTGCAAAGAAAATCCTTGGTATGAGAATAACAAGAGATAGGAAAAATCGCAAATTGACATTGTCTCAAGATGAGTACATAGAGAAGGTGTTGGAGAGGTTTAGAATGTAGAATCCCAAACCAGTTAGTACACCTTTGGCTATCCATTTCAAATTAACCAAATAAATGTGTCCCAAGACACAGGAGGAGATAAAATACATGTCCAGGGTCCCTTATTCATCAACAATTGGTAGCTTGTTGTATGTGATGGTTTGCACAAGACCAGATATTTCACATGCAGTGGGAGTTGTGAGTAGGTATATGAGCAATCTAGGTAAAGAACATTGGGAGGCAATAAAGTGGATTCTCAGGTATTTGAAAGGTACTTCTACTCATGCATTATGTTTTGGAGGTTCATACATTGTTCTACATGGATGTGTTGATTTAGATATGGCTAGTGATAAATATAGCAAGAGGAGCACCACAGGGTATACTTTTATTATAGGTGGAACAATAGTAAGTTGGATTTCAAAACTGCAAAAGGTTGTTTCACTTTCAACAACAGAAGCAGAGTATGTTGTTGTTGTAGAGGATAGTAAAGAAATGATTTGGTTACAAAGGTTTATGGAGGAATTGAGAAAGAAGAAGAAGAATAGAAGGTTGTACTGTGACAGTGAGAGTGTCATTCATCTTGTAAATAACTCAGCCTTCCATTCGAAGACTAAGCATATACATCTCATGTACCATTTCATACGATCTATCTTGGAAGATGAACATTTGAAGTTGGAAAAGATACACACTAGCCAAAATATTGCATACATGTTAACAAAGGGAGTAACCAGGGAGAAACTGAGTTCCTTCTGAGTTTTAGTTGGTCTTCAAGCATGAAGGTGAAGATGAGAAATTTTCTAGGTCCAAGGTGGATTATAGTCCAATAGGTGCAACAAAAGTGGAGTTGTTGTGATTAGTCTCCATGTGGGAAATTGTTGGTTGTGGAGCCTGATTATATTCATGTTTCATATGTATTTGTTTTCAGCCGTGTTTATACCCCATGAAGACTATACACCCCTCCACATGGGGGGGTTCAGGGGAAAATCCCTTGAAGGAAAATTTTCCTTGTAAATGTATATTGTAATTTCATAGTAAATCTATAACATTCATTATAAATTCGCATATCTCATGGTAGAAGTTATGTTAGGGTTTTTTTCCCTAGAAGGAAACCCTCTTTTATGAGGGAATTGTATTTTGGCTATGTATCATTATGAATATTGTATTCTGAGAGAGGAGATTGTGAGAGAAAGAACAGGAAGTTACAACAGATGTGTTGTAGGTTGTATCACTTCATTTTCTAGATAATAATAAAGGAAGGATCTAGTAAATTTCTCTAGTGGACGTATCCCAGATGTTGGATTATTGAGAGTAGGGGTGAATTAGTAATAGAGAAATATAATCATTTCTAACCATAAAATGAAAGTGTTGTATCAATGTAGCATTATCATACAATGGTTTCAGAGTAAATAAACAATGAACAAATGAGCAATCATACACATACACAGTACACCAGTGTTTTTACGTGGAAACCCAAAGCAGGAGAAAACCACGGAATGTTTTTTCTTATATGTCTTTAAGAATTACATTCATTGGAAGCACATAATTCCTTTGTTTTCCAACTATAATTGGAAGGAGGCTCCAACCCCCTAGTTTCTCAGGATACAACCTGAGGGAAGCTCCAACTCCCCAATTTTCTAGCTACAACCAGAAGGAGGCTACAACCCCCTATATTCTCTGGCTACAACCACCTCTCCTTACCCCATACACGCCCTCACATAGAAGTAGAATGATGGAACCACTATCACACTATCATAGTGAGATATATCACTGTAACAACATGTACCACTGATCTGCATCTAACCTGTACTACTGCCTTGCAATCAATCTATAGTTGAACCAAACATGTATCAACCAACTATAAAATATACACGACCTATAGTTTTGCAGCATGTGTATGTACGCGCCCTATCTGTTATGCATCCTGCGTATGTACGCGACCTATCTATTATGTAGCCTATGTATGCCTTCTGAAACTAGGATTTATTTCTTCTGAAAACTTCTTACCCATTGCAACCTCTTTCACATAGATATGTAACCTGTCACTATATTCATACTGTAACTGTACTATGTGCATGCATTATCATACATAGCCTTTACCCAAAGACTCTATATCTCTCTCTAGTCATGTGCCAAATGAGTGTGTGTTATCGCGAACCAATATAATAATCCTCACATGAACTATACATAAAAACCCTTTCTAATATTCATCCTCTCAATACATCAAGCACTTCAAAAATACAAGCTCTCAACCATGTACCAAAAAAACCCTTAGCCATATGCCAAGAAATACAAGATGTACCTCAACTCTAACAAGAAGTATCAATGATAAATATTGATTATACCAGCATTGTATTTCTATAGATATGACTTATATAGAAGATCCCATGAAACCACAAGTATCTCTAGGGAGAATCCTCAAATATCCATAACCATTTCTCATGCATACATAAAAATCCAACTACTCATAGAAATAAGACATATATTTTGAACCATTGGATAGATCTGATGTATCTTATCACTGTAGACCTTCCTGGGAGCTTGATCTCAGAATCTAGAACCTCAACATCTTCATATTTTGAAATTTCTATGGCTTTACCCTCATGTATGCACCATAATACACTACCAACCCACATATGTATGCACCCTAATACACTGTTAGCCCATGTACACCTCAAAACTTAGGGTTTTTAGTATTCGTTGTAATTCCGAAACTTTTTCCATCAACCCTTCGTGCTACTTCATACTTTCACAACTTCAGATGTATCAATGAGTACTTGCAATAAGACTTACACAACAATAGATATTCAATATGCTCAATTGTAATTAAATGACAGAACTTTGCCTCGTATTTATACTTTCATGTAGCTTCCTCAAGGGGTTACCTTCTAACCATATTAACCCACTTTCCTTATCTTAGGGCTAACCCACTTCTAACCACTTGTCAACTTAACTTAACCACTTTCCGCACTTAGTAAGTTATCCATTAACTTTATTATTTAAAAAATTATTTTGCATCCACTTTGACCTATAATACTCATCACTTCACTTTATTATTTAACTAATTTCTTCATTGCAACCACTTTGACTACTTTGACCTTTTGGGGCTTCTAGATGACTCGTGAGGGTTCTCCAACTTCACATGGCCATAACTCTCTAACCGTGAGGAGTTATGTGGCATTCCACATACCACCGGAAATGGCATGACATGCACTATCCATCTAGAATATTCTTACCTTCAAATATATCAAAACTCATACCATTATCCATCAAACAAACTTGGGTCCATTACCCAAACCTTTGTGCTACCAAAATTCTTTACCAAAATTTCTTCAAGGGTTGACATCAATGAAAAACAACCCAATTAATCAACAATCTCCCCCTTTGAAATTGATGGCAACACTTTGATGCAATACTAAAGTCATATCATGCAATATTGAATTCATATCACTCATTCTCCCCGTGTGACCATCACTCCCCCTATAACCATGTCTCTATGCTCTGGATATGATAAATATCTCCCCCTTTTTCATCAATGGAAAATGTATCTTTCCATCCTGGGTTGCTCCCCCTAACTGAACTATCCTTGGGGATACTCTCCCTCAATGAACTCTTCCTGAAACTAATCTCCCAACCTGAATTGTCCTCTTTAACGTACTTCCTCGTGTAAATCTAAGACATATAAGATAATCATTCAAAAAAATTAATTTTGGAGTAGAAATTACTCTGAGTCTCTCGCGAATATACTTAAAGGCTTCCCTTGGAAGTGGTTTTGTAAAGATGTATGCCACTTGTTATTTTGTGCCCACATATTCAACTCGTATGTTCTTCTTTACAACTTGTTCATGTATAAAGTGATACTTGATTAGAATGTGCTTTGTCTTGGAGTGAATCACCGAGTTCTTTGAGATACTAATGGTGTTTGTATTATCACAATAGATTGGAATGGGCTCATCATACTCAACCTGTATATCTGTCAGATTTTGTTTCATCCATAGAACCTATGTACAACATGTTGTTGTTGCAATATACTCTACTTCGGTTGTAGATAAAGATACTGATGATTGTTTCTTTCTTAGCCAAGATACTAAACACTCACCCAAGTAGAACTCTACTCCATTGGTGCTTCGTCAGTCATCAATGCAACCTGCCCAATCTGCATCTGTGAATGCAATAAAGGATATATCATTTCCTTTTGGATACCATAATCCAAACTCTTATGTTCCTTTGAGATATCTGAGAATCCTCTTCACTGCTAAGACATGTGATTCCTTTGATGTTGTTTGAAATCATGCCACCTGTCCAACTTCCTAAATTACATATGGTCTATATGTTATCACATATATTAAGCTACCAATCATTGACATGTATTTCCTTTTGTCTATAAACTTTGAATCATGATATTTGCTCAACTTTCAACTGGTTTGCATAGGGGTGGTAACTAGTTTGCAATCTTCCATTCTGAACCTCTTTAACATTTATATGATATACTTAGTTTGAGAAATAAAAATTCCTTGGTTGCTTTGACATATTTGAAGACCCAAAAAGAAGGATAGTTCTCCAAGTAATGACATTTCAAATTCATTCTACATATCCTTTGCAAATTTCTGCCTTAACCTGTCATCAATACTTCCAAAAATAATATCATCAACATAAAATTCAATTAATAAAATAATATCTTGAGTTACCTTGATGTAGAGGTTGGTGTATGCACTTCCTTTTCTGAACCCTGCCTGATGTAGATATTTATCCAGTCTAGAGTACCATGCTCTAGGAGCCTATTTTAGACCATACAAGGCCTTCTTCAATTTACACACATAATTTGCGTTCTTTGACAACTGAAATCCTTTTGGTTGTTTGATGTAGAATTATTCTTCAAGTTCCCCATTTAGAAAATATGATTTCACATCCATCTAATACACTTTAATATTCTTGGAGCATGCATAAGCTAAAAGAAATTGGATTGCTTCCATTCTAGCAACTGGGGAAAATGTCTCTTCAAAGTCGATTCCTTCAACATATCCTTTACATACCAATCTAGCTGTGTTCCTTGTAACATGTCCATCTTCATTCAATTTATTTTTGAAAACCCACTTTGTGCCAAGCACATTCTTATTCTTTGGTCTTGGAACCAATTCCCAAGTGTCATTCTTCTCTATTTGATCCAATTCTTCATCCATGGCCTTATTCCAGAATTCATCCTTGCTAGCCTCTTCAAAACTGTTTTGTTCAATCGTAGATAAGAGAAGGGATGATTTTAAGGATGGAAATTTATTTTAAAATGTAGAAACCATGGTGAATATTACTAATCCTTCATATTCCAACTATAAAATGTTGGCGATATTTTTGTAAAAATATTCAAATTTCTAAGGATTTTATATAGTTTATATAAAATTTGGCGATTTTTAAGGTAAAATAATTTTATCCTATAAAATTTGGGTGAATAATTTTTAGAACGAATATTTTTTGGGGGAAAACCATGGAAAATTAGCCCATTAGTGAAAATTATCCCCTAAAATCATCCCTAGATAAGAGTGCTAGGTGCATTTGTTCTAGTGAATAGATTCTTCTTCTAGTCTCAACTCTTGCATCCTTATTTCTGATAATCTGATCTGAAGGATGATTCTTCTATACTTGTTTTCTAGGTGTCTTTGGAGGCACTTTTTGAACTTTCTCTTATATTTCTATCAGATCCTCTTCATCTTCCCCTTCTACTTCTTATTCAAATTTGTAAAGTTGTTCCATTGATTCATTTTCTTTTTCCTTTAATTCTCATCCACCTATTTCATCAATTGTTACATTGATGTTTTCCAAAACTTTGTTCAACCTCGGATTGTAACAAATGTATGATTTCCTTGTACTTGAGTAACCAACAAGTAATCCTTTGTCCACACGAGAGTCAAACTTTCCCATTCTGCCATCTTCTCTTTTGATGTAGCATTTTCTTCCAAATACTTTGAAGTGCTTCACATTTTTTGGTCTTCCTTTCCATAGCTCATACACAGTTTTTTCATTGTTGTTTCTCAGTATTACTATGTTTTGAATTTGATTTGTTGTATGCACTGCATGTGTCCAAAAAATAGCTGTCAATTTTGAATCCATTAGCATTGTTCGATCCATTTCATGTATTGTCTCGTTCTTTCTTTCAACAACTCCATTCTATTGAGTTGTCCTAGCAACGAAGAATTTTCTTTTTATTCCATGGTTGTTGCAGTAGTCCATAAATTCCTTTGAATTGAACTCTCCTCCATTATCAGATCTCAAACATTTTATTTTTGAATCCATTTCATTTTCAACCATCTCCTTGTAGACCTTGAATTTTTCAAAAGCTTCTGACTTATTCCTGAGAAATCAAACTGCATTCATTCTTGTATAATCATCAACTAATAACATAAAGTATTTCTCACCTTTTAAACCCTTTGTTGTAGTTGGTCCAACTAGATCAGTATGCACAATTTCCAATGGTCTTGTCGTTGAATATTCCTTTGATTTGAACCTGGTCTTTGTTTGCTTTCCTTATTGACAATGCTTGCATAAAGTGTTGGTTGGTTTTGTGATTTGGGGAATTTCTCTATCTTCTTCCTTTTTTCTGACTTTGACAAGGTTATCAAAGTGTATGTGATCCATTCTTCTTTTCCATAGCCAACTTTGATCTTCCTTTCCTAGACAACACTTTTCAGTTCCAATTTAACTTTATATATATATATATATATATATATATATATATATTGCTTGAAGTTCTTGCAGCTATTGCAATCAATTTTCTTGAACCTTCTTTTCTTATCTTGCACTTTTGTGAATCAAAATTAATTTTATGACCTTGGTCACACATTTTACTTACACTTAGAATATTATGTTTCATATCTTCTACTAGTAGAACATTTTTTTCCTTGGTATTCTTTTTTCCAATTCTGACTGTGCCCTTTTCCAATGATTTTAGTTGAATCATCATTTCCAAAGGAGACTGATCCATCTCTTTCCTTTATTAATGTAAGAAACATGTCTTTATCATGTGTCATGTGTTTTGAACAACCATTGTCAACATACCAACCATGTTTCTTCTTCTTATCTTGTATAACGAGTGTGCATTCTTCATTGTTATACTGATTCTTCTTTCTTATCTGTGTTCTCTTCTGAGGTTCTTGTCTATAATTTTTGTTGTTCTGTTGTGGTTCTCTAGGAAGGGACTCTCATTCTATAATATTTGTCCATGTGTCCAAAGTTGTTTCACTTGTATCATTCCACTTCAGTTATCAATGATTCAAGCTTGTTGTAGCTTCTTCTTTGTGTTTCAATAGGCCTTCTTGGATAACCATTTTGTGTATGAATTTCAAAGTTGTTTATGTTCCTCCTATTAGCTCTGCAATTTATAGCTTTATGTCCAAAATTATTGCATGCATAACATAAACCAAAAAAGATTGTTTGATACCTCAGAGTTGAATATCTTCTTAAAGGAGTTACTTTATGAATCCTTCTTCTTCCTAAGGCCTGTTTGTTTCTGTCGGTTGTTGATTTTGAAATTTGAATCTTCTCGGTGGAGGAGTGTCCTTTTAATATTCCTTGTAGGTATTCCTATCATCTTTGATTGTTTCTGCATAACTTTTTGGGTATGTTTCTTGCTTTGTTTCTTTGGAGCTTGATCCCTTTTTTGTCTGATTGTATCCAAGTCCAGACTTGTCATGATGAGGCTTTTGACTGTTGATAATGTCATCCAAAAGTTTTGATCTATTTTGCATATTTTTCTTTTGAATATCCTTTCTCAATGTGACAATATCTGCTTCCAAAATTCGAATGATCTTGTCTCTTTATTCTAGTTGTTCTTTGAGTGCTTCTTCAATTCTTTTATCTTATTCTATTTGAACCTTCAATTTCATGATCATTTGTTCTAGTTCCTGAGTTGTCTAGTTCTGCTTGTAGCACTCAACAATTCTTCTCGGTAGTCGACTTCTTCCTCTTCGTATTCTTCTTCGGTGTCTTCTTTATCAAAGTCTTCTAATGCCATGAATATAACTCTTTTTGTCTCACTGTTACTGACTTCATCTTCATCTAATGAGGAGATGTCTTCTCTGGTGCATAAGCTTTTCTTGAAAGCTTTATTTTTGGTTTTTTTCCTTTATATGTTTGTTTTCTATTTGAGTAATCTTCATCATTCCTCTTATTTTTCTTTTGAGGACATTTGTTAGCAAAATGACCAATACCATCACAATTAAAAAAAAACAATGTAAGCTTACCTTTATATCTGTCGTTAGTTCCCTTGTTCAATCTTCTGACAAAGTTGAACACTTATTCTTCATCATCTTCTGAGAAGTCACTTATGCTACTATGTTCCTTTTGATTTCCCTTTTCCTTTGACCTTTTGGATGCTTTGAAAGCTGCTTCTTTTATATTTGGATTTTCTTGTTCAGTTCTCATTTCATATGGTGTGAATATTCCATGTAGTTCGCCCATACTTGTTGAGTCTAGATCTACTCTTTCTTCTAGTGTTGATATATTAGGATCAAATCTCATAGGAAGAGATCTTAGTTATACCTTTTGAACAATTACAGATTCTTCAATTTATTCTCCCAATCCTATGATTACATTCATTGTTTCATCGACTCGTAATAAATAAGCTGCAATATTCTCATCTTCCTTCATCTTTAGTTGTTCGAATTGACTTCTGTAATTTTGAGGCTTTACTGCTTTGAATTTTGAATCTTCTTCATAAATATTTTGAAGTTTGTCCCAAGTATATTTAACTGATTAATTATACCGATTCATCAAGACCATTCAGAAGTGCATTTGTGGCTTTGGAATTATTTTGACTAAGTTTCATTTCTTTTTCACTTGTTGGTGGAACTGTTGGTTATTTGTATCCATCTACTACTGATTGCCAAATTTCAAATCCCTGTGCTTGTATATATGTTTTCATACTTCTTGTCCATAATCCATACTTCTATCAATCAAACTGTGGTATTCCTTTTTTATACATGTTGTTGCTCTCCATGATCTACCTTTCAGTGATTAAACTAATTTCTGAAGGAACCTGATCTGATGACAATTGTTGGATTACTGAGAGAGGGGGTGAATCAATAATAGAGCAATCTATTCCTTTTTAACCATAAAATGAAAGTGTTATATCAATGTAGCATTATCATCCAATAGTTGTAGAGTAAATACACAATGAACAAATGAGAAATCATACACACACACACAATACACCAATGTTTTTACGTGGAAACCCAAAGTGGGATAAAACCACAAAATTATTTTTCTTAAATGTATTTAAGAATTACATTCATTGGAAGAAACAACTTCCTTTGTTTTCCAGCTGCAACTGGAAGGAGGCTCCAACCCCCTAGTTTCTCAGGCTACAACCTGAGGGAAGCTCCAAATCCCCAATTCTCTGGCTACAACCAGAAGGAGGATAAAACCCCCTATGTTCTCCAACTACAATAAGAAGGTGGCTAAAACCACCTGTCCTTGCCCCATCCAAATGCCCTGATGTAGAAGTAGAATGATGGAACCACTGTCACACTATCACTGTGAGATATACCATTGTAACAACATGTACCACTGACCTGCATCCAACCTGTACTACTACCCTGCAATCAATATGTACCTGAATTGAACATGTATCAACCAAATACAATAGATACACGAATTGTAGTTCTGCAACATGTGTATGTACGCACCCTATCTATTATGAAGCCCACGTATGTACATGACCTATATGTTATGAATCTTGTGTATGCCTTCTGAAACTAGGATTTTATTTCTTCTGAAAACTTATGACCCTCTGCAACCTCTTTCACATATATCTGAAACTTTTCACTATATCCAGACTGTAACTGTACCCTGTGCATGCATTCTCATACATAACCTTTACCCAAAGACTCTATATCTTTCTCTAGTCATGTTCCAAATGAGCGTGTGTTATCATGCACCAATATAATAATCCTCACATGAACTATACATAAAAACCCTTTCTGATATTCAACCACTCAAAACATCAACCACTTCACAAATACAAGCTCTCAACCATGTACCACAAAAACCCTTAGCCATATGCCAAGAAATACAAGATGTTCCTCAACTCTAACAAGAAGTATCAATGATAAATATTGATTATACCAACATTGTATTTATGTAGATCTGACTTATACAGAAGATACCATGCAACCACTAGTCTCTCTAGGGAGAATCCTCAAATATCCATAACCATTTCTCATGCATACATTAAAATCAAAATACTTGTAGAAATAAGACATTCCTTTTGAACCAGTGGATAGATATGATGTATTTGATCACTGTAGACCTTCCCGGGAGCTTGATCTCAGAATCTAAAACCTCGACATCTTCATCTTCTCAA
Source organism: Picea engelmannii (assembly GCA_009831015.1). Classification (NCBI taxonomy): domain Eukaryota; kingdom Viridiplantae; phylum Streptophyta; class Pinopsida; order Pinales; family Pinaceae; genus Picea; species Picea engelmannii. Next base: position 477,546 of record ML781499.1, read on the forward strand.
TTTTATATGGTTTTACCCTCATGTACGCACCCTAATACACTACTAACCCGTGTATGTACGCACCCAAATACACTGTTATCCTGCGTACACCTCAGAACTTAGGGTTTTTTAGTATTAATTGTAATTCCGAAACTTTTTCCATCAATCCTTTGTGCTACCTCAGAATTTCACAACTTCATATGTATCAATGAGTACATGGAATAAGCCTCTCACAAAAATAGATATTCAATATGCTCAAGTGTAATTAAATGAGAGACCTTTGCCTCTTATTTATACTTTCATGTAGCTTCCTCCAGGGGTTACCTTCTAACCATCTTAACCCACTTTCCTTATTTTAGGGATAATCCACTTCTAACCACTTGTCCACTTAAATTAACCACTTTTCCACTTAACTTAACCACTTTCCACAGTTAGTAAGTTCTCCATTAACTTTATTTTTTAAATAATTTATTTTGCATCCACTTTGAATTATAGTACACTCATCACTTCACTTTATTATTTAACTAATTTCTTATTTGCAACCACTTTGACTACTTTAACCTTTTGGGGCTTCTAGATGACTCATGAGGGTTCTCCAACTTCACATGGCCATAACTCTCTAACCGTGAGGAGTTATGTGGTGTTCCACGTACCATCGGAAATGGCATGACATGTACTATCCATCTAGAATATTTTTACCTACAAATATATCAAAATGCATACCATAATCCATCAAACAAGATTGGGTCAATTACCCAAACCTTTGTGCTACCAGAATTTCTTCAAGGGTTGACATCAATGAAAACCAACCCAATTAATCAACACCACACTAGGTGAACCACGTATATCCGTCTCTATTGTATTGTGTATCTTCTATGTTTTATTTCCACATTTCTTTTATTGTATTACTCCACGATGTTGTTTTTCTAACACTCGCCATGACTGTTGAGCCCACTTATCATATGTTGGTAATGTATTATATGTTGTGAACTAGATTCCAGATTCAGTGTGAGCTGGTGAGTTACTAGTTTTGTATGAACTGGATGTTGACCTGTAGTTTCAAAGATGATTCCCAGTTAGAGTGTCGATTAGAAACATCAGAGGTTACTAGCTGGAGTTCCAACTAGTAGGGTTACAGGTGATTTCCAACTAGATGGATAATATGTGGCTATGCTACTTGTTACATGATTTGTTTGATCATGAGATGGTCGTGTGGCCATGTTACTTGAGACATGATCTATTTGAACATGAGAAATCCTATATGGTTATGGTGATGCTACCTGTAGACTAGTCTGGAAAACCATGTGAGTCTTTCCCATGCCAAGTGATATGGATGGATGTGTTTGAGACCACTACATGAAGAACATCTTAGTTAATACCTCCCTAGCTAAGAGGGAGTGTTGATGTTTTGGTATTTATGGGAGGTATTAACCTTCAAGTGCAACCTTTGTACTTATATTAGAATATTCTAGAAGTGAGAGAACCATTAAACATATGTGTGGAAACCCTAGAAGAGAAGTATGACCAAGGAGAATAATAATAATGAAATAAGAAACTAAGAAAGAGAATTCGACCTTGTCAGGAACGTTAAAGTAAATTATGTTTTCCAGAAAAGACACGTCAGACCTGTGGGAAAATTTCACTAGCATAATAAGTATAAATAAGGTGACGTCTTATATCATTTGTACACTCACTCACTTAGCCAGTGCACAAGTATAAGGAGGAACTACAGTGGAAGCTAGGCCACAATTTTAGAGAGTTGCAGTTGCAGCTGGAGAGGGCGCAAGTCTGGAGGAATGGTGTAGCAGTATTTCTGGTATCTCTCTTGTGCTTCTCTTGGTGAAAGGTACACTATATTTCTATGGTTATTGTGTTTCTTCTGCAGCATTATTGTGTCTAGGTTTTATCTGTTGGTTCTAGTGTAGAATTTCCATAATTATTCTAAGTAAAGGTTAGTGTGCTCAGGGGTGGAAAACGTGAATGCTTATGGTTGGTAAAAAATGATGTGACATTGTCTATGGTTAAGCAATCATACCAAAATTTTAACATGGAGAACCATACTTATTTTCATCCTAAATAATATCTCGAGCCCAAGTTGGTTGATCTGAAAATGAAAAGGCTTGAGTCTCTTTAAAATTGAAAGTGAAATTTGTATGTGCTTGGGTAATAGGATCAAGTTACAAACACATAAAACTTAATAAGTTTTTACTTAATCATGAGCAACATAAACATACATAACACACATCAAATTAAACACATTAACACAACAAAATAATAAAGGAGTTTACCCCTCTCTTGGGCTACATCTCCTAGTCCAGCTTCCAATGGATCATTTTCATTAATGCTCAAAGTACCAAAAATAGTTCTTTACAATGCTCATAATGCAAAATATATGGCTTCAATGGATCCAGAATGTCGAAAAACTCCTAGCTGGGCTCTTCCTGCATCTAGTTTGGCCAAAAACTGAGTAGAAATCACTTCCTAAAAGTTTCTCCCAATTCTTTGTTGTCTTTGGTCCTCCAAAATGCACCTATGTGTGAACAACCTAGCTCTAGAGCACATTTTCATGAAAAACCTAGCACCTACACCTATCCTATAAATCGGATGAATTTGGCACACCATTAGGCATCTAACACCTTTTTGGGCATAAATTCTGATCGTATGCCACGTCCTAGGCGCTAAAACCGGACCCGTTTGGAAATTGTTGGAACAAACCGTGTGTTGGTCATATTTGATGCCAATTGTCCATGGGATTGGCACCATTGGTTCCCCTGTGCCCCCCGGTTCCTGTTAGGAGAAATATATGTCGTTATAATAACATTGTAGTACTTGCCCAACTATTTAATTGTCAACCCGGGGTACGTAAACTGACGAAGCACGTGCACTGTTTGCACAGGACTGAAGTAGAACTAATCTAATCTAATATATGTTGCTGAAATCAAACTAATCTAAGAAATCATTGAAACGCTAACTAGTAAAGCATGAAATTGCATAAGGGAAATACAACATGTGAAGAGTTAACAACAATGACATATGTGAGCTCACACAATAAGACGTTGTTGAATTACATTACAAGAATCAAATCAATCTTCATGAAACAATAATAAAAGTATGAATCAAGGAAACCAAGCTAAGAATCCCCTTCCTTCATCAAAAGCTAATCAAAATATAATCTTCATTCTAATGATATAATTCCTAATTCCCCCCTCATGAAGAGAGAGCACTCTCTTTTATACATGAGAGCCTTAAAGATAAGATAACCATCTCATTATTACAGATCCACTATTCTCTCAACCACTCTCAACTACTTTCCCATTATTACAAGATATGATCCCTTCAAATCCTCACACATATCTCTCATATATCTTAGATAAGATATT
>ML781499.1:491722-508404 GCA_009831015.1 Picea engelmannii
TTTTGGTCATCATGATGGTGTATTGATGATGGTGTACTCAGGCTCCTCATAAGAACTTTCTCCTGAGAAAATTGGCATTCATCTCTTCCCAGAAAACATACTTTTGAAGAGAGTTCGCAGGTTGCTAATATACCAGGGTGCGAGAATGACCCATTCTCACAGGTTGCCTTAAGCTAGGGTGTGAATTTATTGCACTGTGCTACATAGCTAGGGTGCGAACTTGCTCTAAAGCTTGGAAAACGATGAATTCTCGATGGTTCTAGAAGGGAATCTTCTAGAAGAATGGGTTGGCATTCGAATGGTTATCCTTTTACTAGTTTCCTTGATATTGTGGGATCATTCTTATCCAAGTAATCATCTCATTCTCTCCTATATATTGATGGAATTATCATGGAAAAGGTTAAGCAAGATTCATTGGAGAATTGGTGAAAGGATTGTGTGAAGGACTTAGCTTGAACAGGAGCTTGGATACTCTAGCAAGTCTATAGAGAGGATTTGATCTTCTTCATACAAGGATTGAGCAAGTGTGTGTGTTGGAGCCAAGAGCCACTGAAAGGGAGCTTGCGACATCAAGGCGATCAGGTTGTAATCTTCTACTTTCAATTAATATGATACAGTGGCATGTCCTTTTCCCATAAAGCTATTCTCACTTTATTGTGTAATTCCTTGATCATACACATAAGTTGACAGTTGAATATATTTTGCTATATTCACTTTGGTTGGTTTGTGATGTCTTGGTCTTGACCTCATGAGAGCACCGGAGCGAAGTGAGAGCAACAGAGACCCTAGGAAGTGATACAAAGGTATGTTACGTGTTCCTTCCTACTAGCTAATTCAATGGTCAAAACTTAGGGAAAGAGTCATGTCATGTCCTGTTTTGTTCTAGATCCAGGTGGATCTAGGGAGATCTGTTAGTGTCCGTACCTACCAATTAGTCCGATAACAAAATTGGCGACTCCACTGGGGAATAACCCATTTTCTTTGTGGTTTTTGTTATTTTTCCTTGGCCATTTTCTATTTCCTTACCTTTCTCCATTCATATCAATCTCTGAGTCTTCAGGATACCCTGATAGACCCCCTGGGTCTAGAGGCCTCTTCAAATTTTGTGTCTTTTTCCAAAAATTTGATTAGTTTCATACATTCTCGCACTGCACTCCACAGTGGCATGCGAGAATATACTGAGTTCGCACCTTGCCTTTAGGTTCAGTGCGAGGTTATCTCACTCTGCTCAAAAGTCACCTGCGAGAATCACCTATTCTTGCACTGTGTAATACTCTCAGCCTGCGAACCCTGTTTTTCAAAATTTTGGCTTTAAGACTTTTGCATGATCAACTGCCCAGATCAATATAGGTGCCTAACAAGAGTGTTTTGGACCTTTGGTTGATATTTTATTGTCTTCGTTCTTGTGCACGAACAGTCTTAGGAAATCAAGACTCTTCCTATCCATTTTTCTTGACTTTCGTTTCTTGACTTTTCTCTGCAAAGATATACTCTCTGATTTTGAAATCTGAGTGTGCTTGTTTGGTTAAGAACCGGTGATTGGTTGAAAGTTGAGCTTCTTTATCTTTATCATTTGCTCATTATTTGAAAACTCATTTTTCTCATGCAATTGAAAAGACTAGTTTGGTTTGCTCGTTATTTTTGTTTCCATTGAAAGAATGGTTTGGGTTTTTTATCTATTGCTTGTTCATTAGTTTTTTATTTTCTGCACTCTCACCATCATGGTGTAGGTCCTTTTTGAAAAGAGAAAAAATGGTTTTCTTTCAAAAACATTTTCGTCTTCGAAAGTATTGAAAATAAATTGTTGAAATTATTGAAAAAGAAACAATAGAGAATTGTTATTTTTTGCGAGATTTGTTGCAATTACATTTTTAAAGGAAATTGTGTCTTGTAGTTCAAGTTTTATCCGAAAAACTTCTCTTTCCCTCCTGTACATAGGATTCATTGAACGAAAATTGCTATATTTCATTCTCATCCATGCATTGTTGGGTCAGAGTCTTATACAACATCGGTTTCATCTCTGCTTCCTTTGAGTAACAACAGCTCTTAATAACACTGCGCAATTGTAAAATTTAACTAGTAACTCTTTTCTCAGGCTCTATTACACCAACATTTAGCTAGGCTAGTGCTTTGGAATAGGAAGAGAGAGACACTCTCCAAAGCACAAAATACACAATATCATCTTGTGTTAAGGAGTATTAAATTCCATTTGCAACATCTTGTCCTGAGAAGCCCTTCTCACACAAGGGTCAAACACGAGGTCGCATTGATATTGACAGAGTTACTCACCCTGCTTTGTTGATATCGGTGTAGAGATTGCACGTATTATGGGGATCACTTGGAGGTATACCCACAATGATGAGTGGAAGCCTTTTTAGTTGATTTCGGGCTAGATACCCTGCCCTTGCGTGTGGATCAGACTGTCGATTGTCCCCCCAGGCTTTATTGTTGTCGGTGGTAACCTTAGTGGCCTATCTTTCTAGGGTCTTAGACAAGGTGACTGTGAAGGGGAAAGTCTTCATGGTACCTAGAATCGACGTTGACCAAACTCACTCGGGATCCTTGGAGGGTATACCCATGATTATGTGTGGGAGCTTGCACCAAGGTGTAAGTCCATTAAGCAGGTCGTCAGCGTAACTTTTCCACCCTAGCCCAGCCCCTTCTCATCTCGTTGTTGTGACGTTGGATTTCATCACCAATTAGTGACTTTGGAATTAGAAGGTCTTGTTTGCTTGGTGTTGCTTCTTAGATTTTGTTACTAGCGCGTGTTGTTTGTTTACCAAAGTTGACCATAAGATTTTCTTCGTGAAGTTTGTCACTTGGTTACCATAGCTCCTCCATGTCGTTCACGTAGAATGTAGGGTTTATCTCCAGAGCATCTGGAAGGTTCTCAACCCTTGCCTACAATTTCACCTGAGGGCTCTCCTCAGCAGAGTGAAGTCCCAGACATCACCACACCACAAGTGGAATGAACTGGCTCTCTCGAACATTTCTGAATTACCAATACTCGAGAGGACTTTCGAATTCACCCTGATTCTGAGCGACCATTTATGCTATTGAATTATTCCATAGACTTAGTTGTTACATCTTCTAGATCACCGGTTGGACCCTTTCCAGGCATTGAAGGCCAAGATCTTTTTTGGTCTACGGGTGTTTTTCGACGAGACCTTTTTGGTCCAGGCTTTCCTGTGATTTCCAAAATCACCCCACCTGTGGTTTTTGAAATCTCTAGTCCAAAGACAGTACCATTTACTACCACCTATCACTTTACCGTCCCTATCGGAATGGCCCATCACACAAATACTATGAGTTTTCACACCGTGTTTACCACGGTTAGTCTCGCTCCCATCAGCACACCACGATCGCCCAACGTCACTCTGACACTACCACCTAGATAATGTGCATTGAATGCTTCCATTCCCACTCCTATGCAAACCCCATCTGGCTCTCCTGGTGGTCCTTCTTCTTCTGGGCACTCTCTTCCCAGTTTTATTTCGACACTCCCTCAATTTCCTTTTGGAGGACCTTCCTCATCTTCTACTGGCAGTCTTAATCCTAGTTGCATTATTCCGTCATTCACACCAAATTACCAGATTCCCATCGGTGGACAATTTCACCAAGGTGGCATGACTCAACTCCCTCTCAGCAGAAAAATTCCTATTGGAACGCAAATCCCAATTGGAACACAACCCCCAATTGGAACACTGCCCCCAATTGGGACACCACCTTCGATGGGAGGTCCGACCCCACTTTATGGACAAAACATACCTCTGTCCTTGGCCCAGTATTGGAATCAGCTGATACAACATCCTCCTCAATCGACTGGGGGGGAGCAGTTTCCAGCTACATCTGTGATACCCCCTAGTATGGGCCAACTATATCTAGGTACATTCAATCCCATTTGGGGGTCGACTGCTCAAACTCACGTCCCTGTTCCAGGATACAATCCCATGAGCTACTATCCTCTCCAACCACCACTGAATCTACCTGGGTCTTCACATTATATGCAGACTGCTTATGGTCCTACTGGTTTGCCGATGGGGCTTCCTCCCCAAAGCCACCAGTACCCGCAGGTGAATCGACATTTACCCTTTTTGGCCACTATGGATCTTTCAGATTTGTCAAGGATTTTAAATGATCCAATTCATCACTCTCCCTAATGGCCTGCTATACCATCCAAGCTACCCTCGGACATTCCTAAATTCGACGGCAAAGCGGGAGAGGACCCGAACAATCACGTTATGACTTTTCACCTATGGTGCTCATCCAACTCGTTGATGGATGACTCTATTCATTTACGTCTTTTTCAATGAACCCTCACAGGTTCTGCTGTGAAGTGGTATATAGAATTGCCACAAGGTTTCTTCTCTGACTTCAACACCCTAACTATGTCTTTCACACTAGCAGTTACCGATTCGTTATGACATGGGGACCAAGATTTTGACTTCTTTCAAACAAAACAAAGCCACTCATATATCCAATCACATTCATGAGTGGCGACGGAGACGACGTCTCATTAAACTCGAACTCCCCGATCACTTACTGGCAGAATGGTTCACAAAATCATTTGTGAATGATATCGATCGTGACATTGCCATGGGTGGAGTAGTCACGGAAGAGCAGGCCATCAGTCGTGCCCAATACCTTGACCTCGTTTACTCACAAAAAGGTACCCTTTACGATTTACTACCTGACTTACCTCATCCTTCCACTTATTCCACTTCAACTACTCCAGTTGCTTTGCATGCAGCCGATGGTGTGATTGGCACTTTCCAGGCCCAACCACATTCTGCCTCAAGCGCAAACCCCAAACCTGCTTCTTCTAATGTTCCAAATTCTCTGTCTCCTGCCCCTCCCACCAGGAAGACTTCTGAGGTAAATGAAATTCAATCTACACCACCCAGTAAAAACAAATCCAAAAAGGGAAGGGGTAAGAATAAAGAGGACAAAAATACTTCTCAAGAAGAGCAAACCAAAACTACACCTGTTGACGATCGGGATAAGCGCAAACCTCAATACCCTTGTCTTATCTGTGGTGATGATCACTACACAAAGGATTTTCCACGACGTGCCGAGGTAACTAAGTTCCTTCAAGGAGCACCCAAACCACCTGCCTCGGTCGTTTTGTCCCAACCCTTCCCGTCTCAACAACAGGCTCAGTTGGTCATTCATGACTAACCCTCATCTTATACTACATCCTATGTATTGATGTGTACTAGTGATTCAAAGCAGAGCGACGTTGCACTCACTACTCGAGACAAATATTATTCTCCCTCTAAAGAGAAGGTTGATGATCTACCTCCTTCCTTGGTACAACCCTCTCCTGCGACTCCACCTCCCAACGGTCCTCTTCATCTCAAACGATTGAGCCTCGAAACAGTTCTTTGAACCCCCCCCAAAGGGAGTCGTTCAGAAATTGTCTTTCAATCCTCATGCTCGTGCTGCCCAGAACTACAACATTGTTGAAGATCTAGCCCAAGCACCTTCTGCGATGTCAACCCTCAATGTCCTTCAAAGTTGTCCCACACAACGGAAGGCACTATTGAAATATATTGGTGGAATCGATCCGACGGATACGAATTTAATAATTTTTGACTTGGAAGATCACATTCCAAGGTTACCCCCTCAACTCGTGTTCTAGATCCAAGTGATTGTCTCTGACAAAAACATTTTCCGAACCGTTATCGATGAGGGTGCCTCGACGTGTGTCATGTCTCTTGCTTGCTAGAAAGCCATTGGCTCTCCCTCTTTGAATGAATCCCAGAACACTCTTAAAGCCTTCAATGGCTCCAGTTTTAAACCCTATGGTGTCCTTCCTTCGTTGCCCATCATGTTAGAAGGAAAAATGGTCCAATTCGAAGTGGAAGTCTTTGACGCTCCCCTTGATTACAATCTTCTACTGGGCCGCAGCTAGATCGATTCCATGCGCACTGTTGTGTCGACCCTTTTTCGTGTAGTACATTTCCCACATCAAGGAAATTTTGGCACCGTCAACCAATTAGCCTTCTTTAATTCGGATACCCGTACTAGCAACATATCGTTCATCGCTAAAACCCCACCGGGTTATGAGAACGTCGATGTAGGCCTTCTTAAAGACTCTTCGTTAATGTGTACTTTCCCCATTCCACCGCCCGATGTTCCACGCTCGTTTGTTGCTTCAATCAACATGATCTCCACCTCAATTCATGAAATTCCTGCATCTCACGACCCCTGGATAGTACCTGACCCTGGAGATTATCTTCGTTACGGTGACGAGTAGGGTATTTTTGGCCTTCTTTATTTAATGACTGCATAATCGTTGTTCAAAAATTCCATGCTTTCCAGACCTATAATCAGAAGATATGGTCACATCCTACTCCTCTTCACCCTGTGGTATCCATTGGTCCCTTTGCGAAATGGGGCATCGATTTCATGACATGTCACCCTCACTCGGTCGGGGGGCATGGATACATTATTGTAGTCGTCGATTACTTTATGAAATGGGTCGAGGTGATGCCGACATTTGACAACACTGGAAAGACCACAACATTATTCATTTTTAATCACATCATAGCTCGTTTTGGTGTTCCCCAAGCTATCGTCACTAATCACGGTAGCCACTTTAGAAACTTCATGATGTTCGAACTTACTAAAAAGTTGGGTCTTCGCCATGAAAACTCAATGCCCTATTACCCACAAGCCAACGGCCAAGTCCAAGCAATTAACAAAGTTCTCATAACTATGCTTCGACGAATGATAGGGATTCACAAAACAAGTTGGCACACAGTGTTTTTTTCAGCATTGTGGGCTTACCGGACATCTGTAAAGTCTGCTACTGGGTTTACACCTTTCCGGTTAGTCTATGGTTTGGAAGCCATTATTCCGATTGAATGCGAGATACCCTCTTTAAAACTAGTTGTTGAACGCCTACCAAACACCTCTGCTGAGGAAGAACGTCTATTGTATCTTATGCGATTAGATGAAACTCGACGCGATGCTACCCTAGTCATAGAATCTCAGAAAAAACATGTCAAGGCCCAATATGAAAAACATGTCAAGCCTCATGTTTTCTCTGAAGGAGATCTCATTCTCCTCTATGAACAAGATCGAGATATGCTAGGAGGTGGAAAATTGGAAGCCATGTGGTGAGGTCCTTATATCGTTCGACGAGTTTTGGAAAAAGGAGCTTATGAGTTAGTAGATTACAATGGTATCCCTTTGAGTGAACCCAGGAATGGGTTGTTCTTGAAGAAGTACTATGCATAAAATCACCTGTGCACAAGTACCTCTATTTTTATTGTATCATACTTCTTGTGTGTTACTATAGCTTGCTTTTGTCGTTATTTGGTCTCTTCTCTTATGTGACGTTGTGTTTGATTTCCAGATGTCGGAGTCTTCACTACCCTATATTGGCTTCGCTGATGGTGCTAGCCGTAGTACTCAGAGCCTTGCTTCTACTGCATGGGCAATTTACACCCCTACAAACGAACTTGTCTCCTTACGAGGTGTGTGTCTCAGTCGTGCGACCAACAATATTGCAGAGTATAGCACCATTATCGAATTATTGGTTGATGCTATCTCGCTTGGAATCCGTTATTTGGTTGTGTGACTCGATTCGCATCTTGTAGTACTACAGTTAAGTAATGTCTATACTATTCGAAGTCCTGCTTTGTTACGGGTGTATTTGCGAATTCACCTCTTGGAATGTTATTTTGATTATATTGAATATCAACATATTCCTGGATGTCTAAATACATTAACCGATGCATTGGCTAACTATGTATTAGACAAACATTTGGATCATTTATAAATCAATCACAACAATTTTCACACAACACAAGATAAACTGGTAGAAGCCGTATGTATATATAACAATCAAAAGAGTTTTTTACAAAAAACGTTTTGTCCAAAGACCAAAATGTCAAAATCTGAAGCTCATAGCTTCTACAAAGAGACGTCATGGATGACGTTCACGGTAACATACGACTGCCCGGGAAACCCTACGAAGCAATCGGCCTATGGACTCTGACACTCCTACTGTGTGATGTTGATAATGTCGTGGAACCTCTCCAAGAGGCATGTATGGAATATCTGATGTCAAACCCTCTAGGTTTTGCTCCACTGCTTGATAATCGTCGACGTCCCATTGTGGCACTGGTGCTACCTCTCATCATCGTTGAATGGGAGAAGTACCAGGAGGTCGGTAAGGTCCCACATTTGTGTCATCAAAAAATGAATTTTGTATTTAGTCTTTGGACAACATATAAAAAACATTTTCATATGATAAAATTCACAAAAACATTTAAAAAGAAAAAATGTGCACTTCTTACCAAGTTCCCCCCACTGAGCATCCTCCGGCAGGACTAAGTCCAGATATCCTTGGAAATCCAACCCAGCATAAGCATAATCGTCGACCATCAACATATGTGGTCGCAGCCAGTCGAAGAAGGTATCATCATACTTGATAATTGGTATAGCTACGTGCTGAGCCAAGAGCTGACACCATCTCAACATTCTTGGATCCATGGGAGCCGGTAAATTCCACTCAACCTGCAGCCTCAGTAATGGAACCCTCTCGAGAAAGAAGGACACCAACAAATATTTGTACCTGAATTGTTTCAGGTTTCCTCATCTGCATTTGGTCAACTGCCTTTTCATGCTATGAAGCACTACATCTACCCAATTAAAAACCCAAGGCTCAGTACACTCTATAGCATACTAAAAGTAACTCTAGAGTGCCATGTGAGGAGCGAATCTCCCAACCATATGTGCAATGGTGAACAAAATAGTGTGGAGGGTCAAATCCCGCACTCCCCCAATAGCTACTTTCCATTTCTTCCTCTCTGCCTCTGGAACAAATTGTAAGCGGCAGTACTCACTCATGGGCAACCCACCACCTCTGCTACCAGTTAGGCTCACATGGTACCCACGCCATGACAGTCCAGTCAAGAAGTAAATGTCCTCAATATCTAAGGACAGTGTATGGACCCCTACATGAAATACCTGCTGATCGAGATCCCACATATGCACAAGGTACTCTAATAACCTGACTTGGGCTGTCATGCCTGGGATACGAAAGTACTTCAAAAGACCACATTTTCTCAAAGTGGCAATGGTAGGTGGATGATTTCCGGCAATGGAATTATCTTTTTCGTTCCCCCTTTCGTGCCATTCCAGAACCATTTTTGATGGGAAAATACCTACATAAGAAGCACAAAAAGAAGATTAATAACTCTATTCACAAATTGGTTTTCTTTCATTGAGCAAAACTTCAAAAAACAATTTATCCTTTGTGGTTCTTGCAGGTTCCCTTTAGGCACAGTTCGAGAACCTCGCAGGCTATTGTGGGCCCACCTGCGAGAATGACCCATTCTCATAGGTCCCATGTAGCCCACCTACGAGAATGGCTAAGCGCAAGAATGGATCACAAAACCAACTCAAAAATGTGTTTTTACCAATTAAAATGAAAATTTAAACCATGAAAGAGTAGAGGAAAAAGATCCTACCTCACTGTCGCTAACGAATCGTCGAATGGATGCTCGTAACTCCCACAATCTGATGTCGAATTTCAAGGTTAAAAGAGGGTTTTTTGGGCTCAAATAGTGGTAAAGTGAAAATGATATGGTAAAAAGAGTTTTTACTTATTTATATTAACTTTTACCATGTCATTGAATTTTTTATAATTATTTATTCATTAAAACCTAAACCCTAATGCCCTTTTGAGTGTAACTTTTGCAGGAGTAACGACTTCGATGGTCATGTACAAGGATGTGGACATATTTTTTCTTCTTCATCGCATGTTTTGTTTGTTTTTTATGGTTTTTGTATAAAACCTCGAGATGGGTCTTTGTCCATTCTCACACTCGAAAATACATGAGAACTCGATCGAGCATACTTTTATCACTTTTTCAGGCTCAACAAGGTTATACGAAAAAGGAACCCCCCTGGAGTCCTCTTTAAGCTCTTTTCAGACTCTCTAAACATGAAAAGATAGCCGAGCGACCTTGCTATTTTCACGCTCGATAAAGTATTTGAAGAAAGCATCTGGTGGGCAATAATTTATCTCTTTTTCAGTCTCATCAGACTATTTTACGAAAAAGGAACTGAGAGAGTTCTCTTTTAAGTGTTTTTTCAGACTCTATAATCATGAAAAACCTTCGAGTTTTCTATCTCTGGACTTGTTAAACAAACATTGACAGACCCGTAATGGGACCGAACCACTCCTTCCTAGGTTTCGTTAAACATACTCTGAAGGACTTATCCTAAGGATAAGATTATATCAACAAGCATATGTTATCCTCCTCAATCTTGCGTAAAAATAAAGAGGTACTCGCCAAAAATGGTGGGGGGAAATTTGGGAAAGGGATATGTTTTTATCTTAGTATTGATTGGCAGTAAGTGTCGCTCTTGAACATGACACCCCCTATTGATTATTTGAAGCCAGTTTGGGAAATCCATTTGTCTCTCATTCGATTTGCTACAAGGTCATTCCCTGTGTCGTATTTGAGTCAATGCTGCCAAATCATTGGTCGTGTCATTCATATGTTCAAGAGAAGTTTATCTGAAGCCTCTATTGAGTCAGCCATCTATAGTTGTCCATTCTCTCCGTGTCGGCCTTCCCTGTGTCCAGTTCAACTTACATCATACTCTATTTCACCTTCAAAATCTGTTACTAATTTCATGTCATTGATGGGGGATACATCATGGCCCTCCTGTGACGAGTTTTGTTCCATCGACTTCATCTCATTATCCGAAAACAAGGCTTAGAAATTCTTTGGTACCTTGGAACTTGCATGCCTCAATGGCAGGTTTCCTCACTTTCGACAGTGGGTTTACATCATTGACCCCTGATCGAAAGATTCCATCGGATGTTCGACCTCAACTCATTCATTCACATTCAAGGGATTGTACTAGTGTACCTTGGGAGTCATTGACATCAATGGTGATTTTCCTCGCACTTGTTAATGGTTTCATCAATGATCGATAATCAAGTGGTTTCTACCATGTTCGACTTCAACACATGTAATCACATGGTTAGATTCATACTTTTGGGCGACGAGATTGAAGACCCTGGATATCATCTCTTTTTCCAGGTTGCGATGGATTATGTATAATTTGCGACACATAGATCCACTTTGTATGTCTCGTGGCTATGTCGTCTTAATTTGAATTTTCTCGCATAGATCCACAGTGTATTCCTGGTGGCTATGCTATATTTTGATGGCATGGATCCATAGTGTATGATTGGTGGCCATGACCTATGTCTACAATGTCATCCGTCTGTGATCTGAGTATGGGAATGCCTACCTCATAATTAATATATATGATATTTTGCAGATGCTTCATTGTTCACAGGTTTCCAATCAGGTGTGCTCGTGGTTTCTGACACACACATGCAGTTTACAAAGTCTTTCGGCTGTCACTGGTTTCGGCCTCATACTTTGGGGGCATTCTGTTACTTATGATTTTGGTCATCATGATGGTGTATTGATGATGGTTTACTCAGGCTCCTCATAAGAACTTTCTCTTGAGAAAATTGACATTCATCTCTTCCCAGAAAACATACTTTTGAAGAGAGTTCGTAGGTTGCTAATATACCAAGGTCAAAGAATGACCCATTCTCGTAGGCTGCCTTAAGCTAGGGTGTGAATTTCTCGCACTGTGCTACATAGCTAGGGTGCGAACTTGCTCTAAATCTTGGAAAAAGATGAATTCTCGATGGTTCTAGAAGGGAATCTTCTAGAAGAATGGGTTGGTATTCGAATGGTTATCCTTTTACTGGTTTCCCTGATATTGTGGGATCATTCTTATCCAAGTAACCATCTCATTCTCTCCTATATATTGATGGAATTATCATGGAAAAGGTTAAGCAAGATTCATTGGAGAATTGGTGAAAGGATTGTGTGAAGGACTTAGATTGAACAGGAGCTTGGAGACTCTAGCAAGTCTATCAAGAGGATTTGATCTTCTTCATACAAGGATTGAGAAAGTGTGTGTGTTGGAGCCAAGAGCCACCGAAAGGGATCTTGCAACATCAAGGAAATCAGGTTGTAATCTTCTACTTTCAATTAATATGATACAGTGGCATGTCCTTTTCCCATAAATCTATTCTCACTTTATTGTGTAATTCCTTGATCATACACATAAGTTGATAGTTGAATATATTTTTCTATCTTCACTTTGGTTGGTTTGTGTTGTCTTGGTCTTGACCTCACAAGAGCACCGGAGCGAAGCGAGAGAAACAGAGACCCTAGGAAGTGATACAAAGGTATGTTACTTGTTCCTTGATGCAGGAGCATCTCTCCACATCAACCAGCCAACCACGTCAGTGAATTCAAATCGCATGTTGAAGAGAGGCGCAACCTCATTTAAAATTTGAATGAATGTAATTTAATTGCCTAGGTTGTTGATCCATAGAGCGTGCCTTTGTGCAATAATTAGGTAGGTAGGCCTTAAATGTTTTGTAAGGTTGATATCTAGATCCGATGCTGGACTAGACAACCCATTCAATGTAATTGAATAGGGTAGGTAGATTGGAGGGAAGAGCTCGAAGAGCCCCCTCATGTGAGAAGATCAATTGTATCCCTTTGAGTAGTTAGTGGATATAGAAGAGAATATGCGAGTAGAGACCAGAGGACTTCTAAATTCTGTGGGTTCAGACAAAGACGTGTTGCGGCACAAGAACTAGAGTCAACAACTCAGAAGAAAGACCTCAAGGTTGTTGAATACCTTGGAGGCTAGGCTATGGGAGAAGAACATAGTTGCAGACAGAATCTCCGAGGAGTTCTATGGAGCTCTTCCAGGTGGGCATTGAGCATATGTACAGTGGTTCATTGAGAAGAACTATGTTGTGAGTTCTTAAGGAGGAGTAGAATCACTAAGGATTCAGAGAGCTCTGCCAAGTGAGCATTGAGAAGGCGCATAGGGTGCGCAGAAGGAGACAAAACTACTGGAAGTTCTAGAAGAAGACACTCTACCAGGAGGGCATAGAGATAGTGTGCAGATAGGCACAGGGAGAAGAGAACAGAACTATTGGCATTCTGTGAGAAGATACTCTACCAAGTGGGCATTGAGACATTGTGCAGACAGACACAGAGAAGAGAAGAGAACTCTTTGAGTTATAGAAATTAGAGGAAGAACCCACGGAGGGATCTTCATAGGGTTGTTGAACACCCTGCAGACTTAGTAAGAAGTTGCTTGAGGTAGAGGATAGCCAAGAGGGTATTTCATTATCCATATGTGGGAGAAGAAAGAAGGATAAAATCCCTTAGGGGTATGAGCAGTTGAGAATCTCAGGAGAGACAACACTGTGTGTGCATGAAGACTCTGCAGAGGCGCAGAACTCAAAGAATCCCTTGGGGATTTGAAAGGAGTAAAGCTCAGGAGGAATAGCGTTGTGGAGAATGCAGGCGAGGCTTAAACCTAGGGAGCTCACAGAGAAGGAAGAAAAAGGTCGAGGCCTTTGAGAACTTGGAATTCTCCCAAGCACTGGAAGAAAGTGCAGAAGCTCAGGAGGGAGCACAACGGTCGTCCGATCGTCCAAAGAGATCTGGACCATTGGAAGGTTTTCACGTCTAGGGGGAATCAAAGAAAGAAAATAGAAGAGGATATCATCAGTTGTCGGATCTCACTTAGATACCCGTCAGCCGTTGGATCGGGTGAAGACGTGCGAAGTTTAGCCTCTAGAGCAAGCGCGCAGGAGAACGGAACTGGACTGACGGATCTTGGTCTAATTACCCAGCAGTTGTTAGATCTGACAGGAGCTGCACAAGGTTTACCTTCATGAACAGGAGCTTGAAAGTCCCGATGAGAGGCATGGCCATAGAGATATCGACATTCATGAAATCAAGAGTCACAATGACATGAGATTGAGAATTTTCATGGTGAAAGTCTCGAGAACGATCAGAGTCGTCCATCAGTTGGGGAACACGTGGCGAGATCAGGAGAGTCCATCGACATATTGGGGATTCTGTGGACAATAAGTTCATACATTTCGGAACTTTGAAGTCCGAAACCCTGAAAGGAGGAAAATGTTATTGGGGACCAGTTGTCAGCACATCAAAGAAGAGTGAAGTGTCATTTAAGGGGCCAGTTGTCAGCATATCAGAGATCAGGATTCAAGAGGTCAGGGAACTCTTGACATCAGAGATCACGAAACCCCAAAACCCGAAATTATCGATCGGGAAAAAGTCATAGGTGCGTACAGAGGTCGTGATAGGGAAAGAAGGACCTGTGGATCGAGTTTTGACAGAGATTCCAGTAGGGAATCAAAAAATATAATTCATCTCGAGAAAGAGATTGAACGATCCTTAAGACCAGGAGGTCAGCGTAGGGGGCCTTTGCTGAGGCAAGAGGTGGCGTCTGCGTCAGTTGGTATCAAAGATAGAACTCTGTTTGTATATTGCAAGCAAAGGGAGAAGGAAAAAGAAGACAAAGTGTTGGAGACTCTGTGATGGTTGTTTGCAAGTAGGCAACAATCCCGAAGACAGTCATCAGGACTGTAGGTGAAGTTGGGACACTCAGAGATGTAGAGTGACAGCAACAGATTTGCTAGGAGAGAAGACAGGGACAGCAACATGGCTACTGAAGGCCGTAAGTACGCTAGAAGGAAAAACTCATAGCGATGGAGCCAAGAAGATATAGATGAAGAGCTCGTTGATATAAAGAGAGAGATAGAAAATCTTGCATTGTGGATGCAGAAGAAAGAAAAGCTGAGATGGGTGTATGAATGGCCCATGAGGAAGGAAAAAAAAAAATGGCCAGTCAGGGAACTGATGGCTAGAAGACAGCATAAGCTATTAAGAGGATGGTTGAGGCATACTGAAAACCTCAACAAACCTGAGGAGATGGTTCGGATATGTGAACCGGAGACTGGGAGAGATCTCAGTTAATTGGGATCGATGAAGATCTCAAGAACTACCAGGAGGGAAGAAAGGAAATTCCCAATTTCCAGGTGGGCAAAGAGTTGATATCACTACGGGATCTCATGAACTGTCAGGAGGACAGCCAGGGAATTTAACATTTCCAGTTGGGCAATGGTATGAGATCGTTGCGGGATCTTGAAGACTGCCAGGAGGGCAGTGAAAACATATCATATTGACAGGTGGGAAGGAATGAGCATTCAAAACTATCTGAAGGTCTCATGGACTCGGAGGTGAGTTCAATTCAGCAAGGAGTGTTGATGAAGATGGGATCAGTTGATCTCATAATCTTCCAGGAGGACAGTGGAAGCATCCCATATTTCCAGGTGAGCAGGGATGAGCAAATGAGTTGGAATCATCCAGAGAGTTGAAAGAGCAGGTGAGTTTGGATTAGCAGGTGCAGCTGATAGAAGAGGAAGATATGAGAAATATTCTGATGATTGGGGGAATTCATATATTCCTTCCGCTTGCCCAGGAGGAGGCAGAAATATTTGTTGCAAATGCAGCAACAACGGAAGTACAGCTAGCTGAGACTGTCACAAAGAAATTGGAGCAGATATCTAAAGCTTCCCAAGCAGACGGAGAGGAAAATGAGCATTCTGAGGAATGGCTCAACATATTCAGCCAGGAAGTTGAAGAAGTTGTAGCACTGAAGTTGACAGCAGAAGAAGTAGAAGGGAATGATGAGAATTATGAGGAATGGCTCAATATTTTTAGCCAGGAAGCTGAAAAGACTGCAACATGGGAGTTTGCAGAAGAAGAAGAAGCAGACAGCATTAGTTTGGTTGATCTGTATGAACAAATTGAAGCCCTGGAGAGAAGGGTGAAGGTGCAGGGCATGCACATCCAACAGGTGAGGTTGGAAGTAGATAGAGAAGAAGGCATGGGAGATCACAATGATCTTCCCATAAGCCAAATTTTTTTGTAGCTGAGGAGACTGCATGAACAGGACCAGCTACTGGAGTAGCTAGATGCAGTGATAGAAGACATTAGAAGGTTGATGGTAGATTTAGCAGGAACTGCCAGCAAGGAGAAGCTGAGCAGAAGATAAGCAATAGCAGCATCAACAGCAATAGCGCAGAAGAAACAACAACAGGAAGATGGAGCGGATGAACAGCTCCAGAGGATGATTTGGGATCCAGGAGGATTTCAACAGCTAATATGGGAAGCTCATGAGCAGGAGCTCATGAATTTTGTAGTTGAGGAGTATGATGCAGGAGCATCTCTCCACATCAGCCAACCAGCCATCCAACCACATCAGCGAATTCAAATCACGTGTTCAAGAGAGGCGCAGCCTCATTTAAAATTTGAATGAATGTAATTTAATTTCTTAGGTTGTTGAGCCATAGAGCGTGCCTTTTTGAAAGCATTAGGTAGGTAGGCCTTAAATTTTTTGTAAGTCTGAGATATAGATCCGATGTTGGACTAGATAGCCCATTCAATGTAATTGAATAGGGTAGGTAGATTGGAGGGAAGAGCTCGAAGAGCCCCATCATGTGAGAATATCAATTGTATCCCTTTGAGTAGTTAGTGTTGGATCATGTTGTCATTGATGCTAATGGTTTGATTGATTGATGTCAAATGATTGATTGATGTCAAAGGAGGATCAATGAGTTGTCATTTATACATGATGGATCGATGTGGTTTCATTGGTATATGATGCATTGTTGGAAAAATGTATAGATGACTCATTATTGTCTTATCATGATTGATAAGGTGCACAAATGGATGAAATCCAAAGTGGTCCCCTTATGGTGAAAGCCCTCACGGGAAGACGCTTTA
>ML781499.1:509872-551433 GCA_009831015.1 Picea engelmannii
GTTGATGAGTGGTTGACACATGATTGGTATATACTTGGTACATGGTTGGATGCACTTGTTTATGGTACAGGTTGATTACAGGTTGTTTGGCACAGGTTGGTGCATGGTTGATGCTCTTGTTTATGGTACAGATTGATATATGTTGAGTATTTTTGCCTCATCTCAGTTGGTGCTGAGAATATAATATGAGTCTTGCATATAGAGTTGGTGCTCTTGTAGAGTTGTACTCTATTCAGTTGTTGCTGATAAACCCCAAGGATTGTAGTCTGTAATAAAAAGAAAATTGTACATAAATCTTGTGTTCTCTGTGTTCATTGTGGTGATGACTTGTTGATGATATATTGCTGATATATGTTGTTGATATGTGCTCACATCTAACTAGTTATAAATGACAACAATGGGTAATGAATAAATGTTGAATGCTAATTGATGAGTTTTTGTGCAAGAGGGAAGTTTTGGGAAAAAGAGCCCCACACTCATTCACCCCCCCTCTAAGTGTGGTAGGTGTGTTCAATAGTTAGTGGATATAGAAGAGAATCTGGGAGTAGAGAGCATAGGAGAGAAGAGTCGAGACCTTGTTATAGGTCGTGCTCAGGGACACCTTGTTACAGGTCGTGCTCAGGGACACCTTTGTAAAAAGGCATTTTTATTAATATAAACAGAAGCAGTTTTTCCTGCATGTATTTCTGTATTATGTGGATGCCTTGGTGTGTTCAAGTTTATGCTGTGAATTCATGTTGTAGATGTATGCTAGTAATTTGCAGGTTGTTTTGATTTCAGGCTTGAGGTTCTTTGTGGTTTCATGCCTTGGAGGGCGTGACAGAGTACTGCATTCTCTGAATACTAGTGCACTGAAGCACTTCTGAATTCTGTGGGTTCATACAAAGATGTGTTGCGGCACAAGAACTTGAGTCAACAACTCAGAAGAAAGACCTCAAGGTTGTTGAATACCTTGGAGGCTAGGCTATGGGAGAAGAACACAGTTGCAGACAGAATCTCCGAGGAGTTCTGTGGAGCTCTGCCAGGTGGGCATTGAGCATATGCACAGTGGTGCATTGAGAAGAACTCTGTTGTGAGTTCTTAAGGAGGACTAGAATCACTAAGGATTCTGAGAGCTCTACCAAGTGGGCATTGAGTAGGCGCATAGGGTGCGCAAAAGGAGACAGAACTGCTGGAAGTTCTAGAAGAAGACACTCTGTCATGAGGGCATAGAGACAGTGTGCAGATAGGCATAGGGAGAAGAGAACAGAACTATTGGCGTTCTATGAGAAAATACTCTACCAAGTGGGAATTGAGACATTGTGCAGACAGGCACAGAGAAGAGAAGAGAACTCTTTGAGTTCTAGAAATTAGAGGAAGAACCCACAGAGGGATATTCAAAGGGTTATTGAACACCCTGCAGACTCAGTAAGAAGTTGCTTGAGGTAGAGGATAGACAGGAGGGAATTTCATTCTCCATCTGTGGGAGAAGAAAGAAGGATAAAATCCCTTAGGGGTCTGAGCGGTTGAGAAGCTCAGGAGAGATAGCACTGTGTGTGCGTGAAGACTCTGCAGAGGCGCAGAAGTCAAAGAAACCCTTGGGGATTCGAAAGGAGTAAAGCTCAGGAGGAATAGTGTCATGGAGAACACAGGTAAGGCTTAAACCTGGGGATCTCGTAGAGAAGGAAGACAAAGGTCGAGGCCTTTGAGAACTTGGAATTCTCCCAAGAACTGGAAGAAAGCACAGAAGCTCAGGAGGGAGCACAGTAGTCGTTGGATCAGCCGAAGAGATCTGGACTGTTGGAAGGTTTTCACGTCCAGGGGGCATCAGAGCGAGCGCACAGAAGAGGAGATCATCAGTTATCAGATCTCACTCAGATACCCGTCAGCAGTTGGATCGGGTGAAGACGTTCAAAGTTTATCCTCTGGAGCAAGCGCGTAAGGAGAACGGATCTAGACCGACGGATCTTGGTCTAATTACCCAACAGCCATCGGATCTGACAGGAGCTGTATGAGGTTTACCTTCATGAACAGGAGGTTGAAAGTCCCAACGAGAGGTGTGGCCGTCGGGATATCGACATTCATGAAATTGGGAGTCATGATGACATGAGATCGAGAATTTTCATGGTGAAAGTCCCGGGAACGATCAGAGCCGTCCATCAGTTGGGGAACACGTGGTGAGATCAGGAGAGTCCGTCAGCATATCGTGGATTTCGTGGACAAGAATTTCATACATCTCAGAACTTCGAAGTTCGAAACCCCGAAAGGAGGAAAATTCTATTGGGGACCAGCTGTCAGTACATCAGAGAAGAGGGAAGTGTCGTTTAAGGGGCTAGTTGTCGGCATATCGGAGATCGAGATTCAAGAGGTCAGGGAACTCTTGAAATCGAGGATCACGAAACCTGAAAATCTAAAATTATTGATCAGGAAAAAGTCATAGGCGCGTACAGAGGCCGTGACAGGGAAAGAAGGACCCGTGGATCGAGTTTTGATAGATATTCCAGCAGGGAATCAAAAGAGCTAATTCAGCTCGGGAAAGAGATTGAACGATCCTTAAGACCAGGAGGTCAATGCAGGGGGCCTTTGCTGAGGCAAGAGGTGGCGTATGCATGATTCCTTCCTACTAGCTAATTCAATGGTCAAAACTTAGGGAAAGAGTCATGTCCTGTCCTGTTTTGTTCTAGATCCATGTGGATCTAGGGATATCTATTAGTGTCTGCACCTACCGATTAGTCCGATAACAACATCCAAAACTTTCTTTACATGCATAACATGCTCTTCACGAGATTTTATGAATATCAAAATGTCATCCAAGTAGACAATCACACAATCATCCAGAAAAGGCCTTAAAACATCATCCATGACTCTCATGAATGTAGCAAGAGCATTACAAAGCCCAAATGGCATTACCATCCATTCAAACAAACCTTGTTTTGTTTTGAAATATGTCTTCCATGATTATCCTTCAGCAATCCTAATCTGATGATATCTACTTCTCAAATCCAACTTAGTAAAATACTTATCATCTTTCAATTGATCAAGCAAATCATCAATTCTAGGAATAGGATAATGATTCTTTACCACAATCTTGTTCAAGTCTCTGAAATCTACACACATGCGCCATGTACCAATATTTTTTGGCACTAAACAATTGGTGACCCACATGGTGATGTGATTGGAATGATGACCCCTTTGTCAAGCAACTCTTCGATTTTTTTTTTAATTTCAGCATTTTCCATGACAGACATCCTGTACATACCAATTTTTGGAAGAGGACAATCTTGTTGCAATGGTATCTCATGTTGGATACCCCTTTTTGGAGGAAATCCTTTTGGTTCCTGAAACATATCATCATATTGGTTAACAACCTCATATAAATCATATTTAAACTTTGCATCACAACCTTGGAAAGCTTCTTTTTCAACATTTTTTTTGGGTTTGATCATTAAGAAGACAAAATTATTACTAGCATTGACTAATCTCTTCATTTGTCCCGCATTTACAAGTGACAAATTCAACTTCTTTGTATGTTCTCTAACAATGTACTCAACTCCATTTTTAAACAAATGATACTTGTTCTCATGACGATGAGAAATGGCTCTCCTATCATATAAGTATGGGCTTCCCAACACAATACCACAAATATCCAATGGAATAACATCAAGCTCTACCTCATCTATAAAGTTTGCAGTGATGGCAAATCTAAGTTTACACCTTCTTGTCACATGCAACTTGGTATTGTCACATATCCATCCTAAACTGTATGGTTTAGGATGTGGAGTAGTTTCCAATTTTAATTTCTTGACAGTGTCTTCATATATGAGGTTTTCTTGAGATCCAGTATCAAAAAGAGTATCTATCTTGGTATGTTTTGAAATAAATATTATGTGGAAAAGCTCTATTATTTGTTTTTTATGTTGAGTTTCATTGAGGCTACTACTACTTGAAGAACTAGTACTTTCAATAGAATCCTTACCTTGAAAACCCATGGTTGTAATTTTTGTTTCATCTCCCGAATCAGAACCTAAATCATGTTGTGTAGTTGCAGTAGTATTTGGTTTCCCCTTATGGCTGAAATTTTTGGGTCTCATTTCAGGATGAAGTTTCCAATAATGGTATTCATCATGGCCATCCTTTGAACATTGTTTACATGAGATTTTCTCTCCCTCTTTCTTGACTGAAGCATTCTTTCTTCCATTTCCTTTGAATTTCCTATTTCTCTTGCCTCCCTTAACAAATGGTTTATTGCTTCCCTCTTAAGGTTCATTCCTCCCTCTTGCTTCCAAATGATTTTCCTATACACAAATTTCATCTAGATTTGTAGGGTTAAACATAATTATTGTGTGCCTCAAGTAGATATGCAATCCTTCAATGTATTTGAGTAAAGTTTCTTGAGAAGATAAATCTAAACCCAAAATCAAAGATCTTCTTCTAAATTCTTGAGTGTAGCTTTGCACACTTTTCCCTTTAGCTTGTCTAAAAATTTTCCAATCCATATTAGCTTTCTGAATGTATGCTAATGGATAAATTGTCTTTTAAGTGCAACAATAAAATCATTCCAAGAGGATAAAAATTTACCATGTTTCTTCATGTCCTCTTGAGTTTTGGCTTCCCACCAAATGAGTGTTGCATTTTCCAATCTCAGAGAAGCAAGATGAATATTAGTTTCATCATCTTTGATTTTTTGTATCCTATAATACACTTCAATCTGATGAATCTAGTTATCCAATTTCTTAGCATTTACCTCTCCATTGTACATAGGAAATTCAAACTTAATATCAAGCTTAAGCAAAGGAGTTTGTGGAGGAATTTTACCATGTTCCTTTGGATAATTTGGAGTTGATTGTGAAATGGTAGAAGAAGTGGAATATGGAGGTGAAGGAGTTGGAGTATCACGATTCCCTCCATTTCCTTTTGCAGTTTTATCACCACTATATTCATTACCCTTTGGAGGATTTGAGCTTTCACCTTGCAACCTTGCATTTCTTTCTTCAAATAAAACTTTCACCATCTCTGTCATATCATAGAAATCTTTTCTGAAAGTTTCATTTTTTTAAGTAATATTTTCATGACTCTCCTCATGAGCCATACTTGGTGAATATATCCTTGAAGCTTGAGGTGAATGTGTAGTTCTCCTTATTGAAAGTTGAGAACTTCGCTCTACAAGTTGACCTTCTTCTCTTGTGAGCTTCAACCTTGTAAGCATTAGAAAACAAACACTTTCAAATAATCAAAACTTCAAAAACCTATGCTCTGATACCAAATTGATCTGAAAATCAAAAGGCTTGAGTCTCTTTAAAATTTCAAGTGAAATTTGTATGTTCTTGGGTAATAGGATCAAGCTACAAAAAGATAAAACTTAATGAGTTTTTACTTAATCATGAGAAGTATAAATAGACATAACAACCATCAAAGTAAACACATTAACACAACAAAATGATAAAGGAGTTCACCCCTCTCTTGGGCTACATCTCCTGGTTCAGCTTCCAATGGATCATTTTCATTAATTCTCAAAGTGTCAAAAATAGTTTTTTACAATGCTCAGAATGAAAAAACAGATGGCTTTAATGGCTCTGAAATGTCCAAAAACCCCTAGTTGGGCTCTTCCTTCACCTGGTTTGGCCAAAACTGAGTAGGAATCACTTCTTGGAAGTTTCTCCCAATTCTTTGTTGTCTTTGGTCCTCCAAAACGCACTTGTGTGTGAACAACCTAGCTCCGGAGTGCATTTTCATGCCAAAACCCAACACCCATGCCTGTCCCACAAATCGATCAAATTTGGCACACCATTAGGCAACCAACACCTTTTGGGGTAGATATTCTGGTCATATGCCCCTCATATGGTCACGTCCTAGGCGCTAAAACCAGACCCGTTTGGAATACGTTAGAACAAACTGGATGTTGGTCATATGTGATGCAAAGTGTCCATAGTCTTGGCACCATTGGTTCCCTTGTGCCCCCCGGTTCCGTGCTATGAATTTAAGGTGTGGTCGATTCCAAAGGTTGGGGCTTAGCCCTGATCCTTTTTGCACCCGGATGAATCTTGGTTCAAACTTAAAACATAGTTTAATGGATATGGGGTAAGGAACAAACTGTAGGCAAGTTGGTGGCCCGACCTACCCCAACACTCTTCCACTTACCCCGGAGGTCATGGATTTGACCCCTGCAGACTCCACAAACTTTTAAACACTGAAGGTGTTCCACATGACACCATATTATTCGTCACCCTAAATGCTATGTGTTCAAACAGGATTGGTCCACATATGAGCCTGCCATATCACCTGCCCAGTCACCCTGCCACACATTTTTCCATGTCACCCTACCATGTGTCAATACGATATGTACAATCAGTAGTACGAACTGTACAGTTGGTAGTATAGACTGTATAGTGAGCAAAAAAATTTCATGTTTGGAAAAGTGGACAGAACATGATATCTCTCACATACGACATCTATTTGAACCCATTCAAGTTTCATTGGGATCGTGACGATGAGGTCTGCACACGAGTTTGTTTTCAATCAATTTCGAGCACTTTGATTTTTGAGCACATTTTGATCCCTTGGATCACTAGTCTTCTCTTATTTTTAATCATCTCTTAGGGTGGATCTACATATCTCTATGGTTCTGCCATATCATGATCTTCTTGAAAATATTTTTTTTGTACAACATAATTACATGTTGTTAGAGAAAGATTTGCCTCACCCTATGCAATCTTGCAGAGAGGGCCTTATTCCATTCCCCCATGTAGACTTACTTTCCCTGATTGATAAATCCAGAGAAAAAAATAAATATTTTTGCACTTGTATGCACCTTGCAAGCTATACAACAAGCATATATGTTGGCTTCTCCACTACAACTCGTGTACATCAGGATTTGTTCCAGAAAATCAAAATTAAATGTCAAGTTTCCATGCCACGACAGGAGATCTCTAATCCTTGTCCTTCCATATACTGGAAACATTCTGACTCGGCCTTTCAGTTGAATTTTGAAGGCTATAAAGAATCCAATTCTAAGATATGGAAGAGGGGAGAGAATTCAACTTTGAGAGCAAAGTTACTCTGGAGAAATTATTTACTTCATATTGAGTCTACATCCCTTTGTCCTTTAAGTTTGAACACAGTGTTCAACCCCCAAGCTCTTCCCTTATTGATGGAGAACCTCTTTGTCTCCCTTATATAAGCTTTCCTTTGGTGGAGGATTGAAGTGGTGGAGGCCTAGTTGGAAGGAACTCAGTTTCTTGGTTCTGAACTGTGCCGACATTAAAGTCTGTAATATTTTCACTTCTACTGATCATTTATTAATAGAAATACTCATTTCCCGTCCAATTGATATCTTGAAAATATATGTATTATGATCCATGGGCATGTTTGTTTTCTATATTAATGCATTATGTTATCTAATGTGCTAACCTGTTATATTATCACTATATACTTTCTCTGCTTGTTTGTTGAGAACTTGTTGAAGGTATAAGCTTTGTGTTGAAGTGCTCAATGGTGGACATCATCAAACATTTGGACAAGGTAGGCCTCTTTCTTACCGCTCTTGCACATTATTTTATATAGAATATTATTGAACCGAGTCAATTTCTACAGTCATACCTGTTTGTTTTGGTTCACCCTAGCCATAGAGAGATTTTCCTCGTAACAGAATTGGCGACTCCGCTAAGGATGAATCTTGATTCTTAGGGTTTGATGTACTTTTCTCCTTAGATTGCTCTTGTTTCTATTGCGGTTCTTGTCATATCATTGCTTGACAGCTCTTGTTCACTCTGGGTCTGATTTTTCAACCTTTCTCCCTTGCCTAGCCTTGTTTCAAAGCATATACGCGTATTTTTTCTTGACAGTCGTGTATACATGTAGGTTGTCTCACTGCAAGCTGCGTATGTATGCTTTCTTTGCCCAAACATTTTCATACGCCTTTCTTCCTTGCCTTCTTGCTTGGTATGGTGTTTTTTGGGTGGGATTTGATGCTTGTTGAGCCTTCTTAGGTCCCTATAGTGCCTGTTGAGCGCTTGTGGGATGAAAGGAAACCCTCTTTTGGTTGAATCTTTGGGCGAAGTTTTTCTCTTCATCTTTTCATTTTTATTGTCCTTGTACATTGGGCTAGGTGTTTCATTGCTTGATATATTTCTTGAGTTATCTCTCTTTTATACACAATAGGGTTATATATCAAGTTACTTCCCACTCCATGCATTTTCAGTTTCGATATATTGAAAATACAAAACAATTAGGCATTTTTCATTGCTTGGCATTTTTTTTCTTTTGAGTTTTTATCATTAGCTTAGTGCATATAGTGAAAGATTGCATTTTTACTTCTAAATCATAGAGTTGAATTTGAAAATTGCATCGATTTTAGGAGCATATCATGCATTAAAATTTAAAGTTAGGACTTTGCATTATTTTCATATTTACTTTTTTGCAGAGTCATAACACCATGAGTTTCATCCCCATACCTTTTTGAGTAATCATGGCCATAAAATCAATGCTTTAATTTAAGATTTATTAGTAGCGATTTTATTTTCTAGGGTGCACAAACTAGCCTAGGATTTAGTGCCTTGGAATAGGATTTTGTGAGTAAACTTCTCCAAGGCAATTAAATCAACATATGTGTCTGGGAAAGGGAGTTGAGAAGGCCATTGTATAATTGGTAACATCAGGAGGCTCCATTCACACCAGAGTTAATCATGAGGTTGCACGAAGTTGGTTGAAGGGATATCCCCCTGATACTCGCCTAGCGTCAGAGATATTTATGTGGATTTATTCATATTTGGGGATCTTGGTAGTGCCCATACCTCCGTGAGAGGTGGTTCTTTCAAGGTTTTGGGCTTTTCTACCCTACCCATATGATGATCCAGACTTACAACTGCTCTCCTGTGCATCAGTTATACAGTTTTTTATTATTTTCTTGACTTAGGTATCTCATAGGTTACTTACAGGGGTTATTTTGCAAGTACCCTGGGTCAGATAGGGGTCGGACAACACAAAACCTTTATGGAGGATTACCTCTCTAGGAGGATCTGACTGACTGGTTGTTAAGCCCACGAAGGCCCCTATAACTAATTCTATTACCTCTGATATTTAGCGGGGAGTCTTAGGCCTCTCTTGGGTGAGACATACCTTCTTTAGGGAGGGAGGCCACTCAGACACTTTACCCCGTTTGCATGAATATTGGCCGTTTGACTTTTGGTGTGATTTTTTATTACTAGTTGACCTTAAGAGTCTTTACTGAGTCCTCATTATGGATAGTGGAGTCCCTTGGGCTCCCTCGCTTACTGTTTCTTACCCCATGATGCCCACTTAGTTCATGGGGATGAATCCTCCCGTTTCTTATAATGGTATTCATAAATTTAGCACTCAATCCATGCCTTGGGTCTTTATTAATTCTCTCGTTGATATGCCTTCACCATTGCAATCCTCTCCCTGGTCCACTTATATGAACCCTAGCATTGGATCTAGGGGCACCATGGCCCCAATGCCTACATATTCATTTGATATGAGTCATTTCCCCCAACCTTCCTTTACGACGGGAAGTTGGAACCTCCCCTCTTACGAATCCAATCATGGTTATGCTCTTTCAGGAGCCAATACTCATATGGGTGCTTATTCTACCTACTACACTGCATCCATGTATCCTTCGTCTGCCATGTCAGTTCCTTTAAAAACTTTTTCCATGGTGAGTCCTCATGTATCCTAAAATGTTTCATATGAGAAGAATCAGTTTTACGGTTTGGGCCATCTGCTTCACGGGTCCCCTTCACAAGGGGGCAACATATATCCTCACTCAAATAATCCTTATAATACGTCTGTCTCTTCACAGAATTCGATGATGATTCTTTTTCAAACTTATCTGAATCAATTAAATGGAGGATACTACCCTTCTGGATAGGGACAGGGGGTAAACCAGGACCCTTCCTAGCCTGCAATATTGCAAAGTCAATCTTTCCCTGGACCTTGGCATCAAATCTCACAATTCACCACTAGTCCAGTCAATGTCATTCATACTAGAGCTCCATCACCAACCTCTTCCATTCATGTTGGAGATGGGTCAACAACTTCTATAGGTTATGTTGACAACCCGTACCCAGTCGTTGCTAGTCATGCTAGGGGCACCACTTTAGTTGCCATAAGTTATATCAATGCCGCATCTCTGACCTCTGAGTACCATGTAGGAGATGAATCCCCGACCTTTTTTATCACGTTGATAGTATGTATTCGACCATCTTGAATGACATTGGGGGTATTCAGAAGTCTAGACACCTCAAACATAATCCTAAATTCCTTTGCAGGACTTTTGAAGGAAGTCATCTTACTCATTTATGTCTAGCCACGGTTGGGATACCAGAAGCATGGGGCTCACCTAAGGGTCCTTTGGATTATGAGGCGTCTGTGGTTTCCATGCACCTTGTTCCTCCAATTGAAACGATAGTAACGCCATCACAATCCTCTCTTGATCACACCCCCGTTCTCGAGGGTGATGTATCCCTTATCCCTGTTATCCTGCATCCTATTCAACCTAGAATTGAAGAAGTGGTCATACCAGTGCAATATCTGGTCAATCCTACTCTATTTGTAGAGGGTGATGCATCCTTCAATCATGTCATCAATATTCCTGATACTACACCTTTTGAACAAGAGAGAGTTGTTCTTTCACCAAATCCTCTCCCTCCTGGTTTTGAGGAGATCACTTTCGACTAGGATAATTCTATGGGGTATCCAACACCCCCACCTATATATTTTCCAGTAAGAGGCATTATCCAATCTATCACAGAGACTATCTACTCAGTTACTGCTTTATCCTCCTCGACTTGGAGAGCTTTGGGTTTTCCACATCTTATGTCAACTATTCGTAAAATACTAACATTCCATAGAAGGCTGGTACGGGAGCCTTGGCCTCCCACATTACATATTGATTAGAATAGCATAATGAGTCTTAGTTAAGCTCTTTTCCGACTCGTCTAAAAAAGAGAAAATATTTTCAAGTGATTTGTCCCTTTCACACTCGTTAAATTGTATTTGAAAAATCATGATTCTTAGTTAAGCTCTTTTCTGACTCGTTATCAAAAAGTGAAAAGATCGCCGAGTGAACTTGTATTTTTCACACTCGTAAATTAGTTTTTAAGATACGCCTATTTGGCACAAGTTTATCCCTTTTTCACACCAAGTAGACTAAAAGACATTAAAAATGACATTTTTTGGCATTAAGTTGTGATTTCATTTCATTCCCTTGCTTGCAGTATTGATCCTATAACTGGTTCTCACTTTGCGTTATAAACCGTCTGCCTCAACAATTTTTCCTCCTCAACCAAGTAGAGCCTTTTTTATATCCTTCTCAATTTGACACCCTATACCTAGGAGGAAACATCCCCCAAGTGTCCATCTCCTGCATGCACTTCCCTGCATTGAGCATAGGTATGTTCTACTGCTGGAACTAGTTTTTCTTACTTGCGACACTCGTTTTCTCATCTGTATCATAGCATTCGTTTGTTATGAAAAAACAAAAAAGGATGGGCAGTAAGGGAGTATTATCTTATATTGGCAGTAGTCTTGTCTCCTTTGAACAAAGCACAAAGTTATTTGAGTCCATTCATCATAATTTTGGGTTTAGCATGGCCTTAGGAAGATGAGCTCGTTACAAAATCTTCTCTACCGACTAGTTACTCTTCCAGTCTCTACAGAGAACTTCATTGATGCCTCCTACATCTCATGATTTTATCATTGGGTCTATGCTGCCAGAGTCCACCATATGTCTCATGCTCTTGTTCAAAGGAAGTCTATCAACCTGTGTCGACCAATTCTCAGAAATATTGACTTTTCATGTCATCCATACCCTCA
The DNA here is from genome assembly GCA_009831015.1 of Picea engelmannii. Taxonomy (NCBI): domain Eukaryota; kingdom Viridiplantae; phylum Streptophyta; class Pinopsida; order Pinales; family Pinaceae; genus Picea; species Picea engelmannii. The sequence continues at coordinate 521,681 of ML781499.1, forward strand.
GTTTGTCTCAGAATCACATGATATTGTAGTCCTATCATGCACCTTGGCCCTACTTTCATCATTGGTAGGTAACCTTGAACCCAACAATCGACATTTCATCATTGATCGTTGACTGGGTGGTTTCCCTTGTGTATGACGGTAACACATCTATTCACACATTGGGATTCATGCAGTGTCTTAGATTCCATTAGCCTTCTTGGTGGTTTCCTCGCCTTTGTTAGCAGTTTTTCATCATTGGATGCTATTCAAAGGGTCGTTTTTGTGTACTTCTTGCACTTGGCACACGTGAAAGATGCACATGGTCGTTGGTTTGTGAACTTGTTCTTTGTCCGATTTCCACCAAATCATGAAGCTCCTACTTTGTACCTCATGCTGACTGATGAGAGATGCCTTAATTCTCTCCTTTCAACGGGTCTCTTTCCATTGACATCAGCCCATTTATTTTGGAATCGGGGCTTAGAGTTTTATGAGTACCTTGAGGCTTGTAGTCATTAGTGGCAGTCTCTCTCGCAATCGACAGTTGGGAATACATCAATGTCTCTTGATCAATGGATTCTTCAAGTGTTCAAAACCAGATCCTTTATTCACACTTGTAAGAATGTACTTGGTGCCTTGATACCTACTTTCATTATCGGTACATTGTCTCACGTTTGTTAATGATATACCTCAATGACTGGTAATCAAATGATGTCTCATTGTGTTTGACCTCAACTCCTTTATTCACATGATGTAGACTTTCACCTTTGGCGGATTATGTAGAAGACTTAAAGACATCACTATGTGGTCGCAACTTTCATGAGTTGTTGCTTCCTTTTCATTGGACCAGTACCTATATGACTTCAGTGATCATGGGAGATCAGATTGTACTCCATGGTATACAAATATCTTCAGACTGGTTCTACTGGGCCTTGTTCATGACCATGACAGCTATTGGCATGTAACCGCATTTTTTTTTCTATTCATGGCCACAGACACTTATTTGGTATATTTTCACATGGATCTGTAGTGTATTTTTCGCAGCCATGTATGTAAATTCAGTGCAGAATGTAATGAGAGATCGATTTCATCCAGTTGGTTCTCTACCACTCCAATCCTGGGTTATTTATATTGTATTTCGACCATCGCATATACTCTTCTGACTTCACACATTAGGAGGCATCTGTTAGAGAAATATTTTCCTCACCCTATGCAATCTTGCAGAGAGGGCCTTATTCCATTCCCCCATGGAGACTTACTTTCCTTGATTGATAAATACAGAGACAAAAATAAATATTTTTCCACTTGTATGCACCTTGCAAGCTATACAGCAAGCATATATGTTGGTTTCTCCACTACAACCCATGTACATCGATATTTGTGCAAGAAAATCAAAATTAAATGTCGGGTTTCCATGTCACGATAGGATATATCTGATCCTTGGCTTTCCATATACTGGAAATGTTCTGACTCGGCCCTTCAATTGCATTTTGAAGGCTATAAAGAAGCCAATTACAAGATATGGAAGAGGGGACATAATTCAAATTTGAGAGCAGATTTACTCTGAAGAAATTATTTACTTCATATTGAGTCTGCATGCCTTCTTCCTTTAAGTCTGAACACAGTGTTCAACCCCCAAGATATTCCCTTATTGATGGAGAACCTCTTTGTCTCCCTTATATAATCTTTCCTTTGGTGGAGGATTGAAGTGGTCGAGGCCTAGTTGGAAGGAACTCAGTTTCTTGGTTCTGAACCGTGCCGACACGGAAGTTTGTAATATTTTCACTTCTGCTAATCATTTATTAATAGAAATATTCCTTTCCCTTCCAATTGATATCTTGCAAATATATGTATTATGATCCATGGGGATGTTTGTTTTGTATATTAATGGATTATGCTATCTAATGTGCTAACATGTTATATTATCACTATATACTTGCTTTGCTTGTTTTTTGAGAACTTGTTTCAGGTATAAATCTTTGGGTCGAAGTGCTCAACGGTGGACATCATCAAACGTTTGGACAAGGTATGCCTCTTTCTTACCTCTCTTGCACATTAGTTTATATAACATATGTTTGAATTGAGTCGATTTCTACAGTCATAACTGTCTGTTGTGTTTCACCCTAGCCATAGAGAGATTTTCCTCATAACACTTGTATCTTTATTTGCAATCCTAGGGTATTAAGGCTCCTCATCATGGACCTCATATGTATGATTTTTCCTCGATCTATCGAAGGCTACATCCTCATCGAAGATAACATCTCTATTAGTGTTAATCTTCCTATGACCAGGGATGTAGACATTACATTCCTTCGATGTCTCACTATATCCAACAAATATACCCTTCTTTCCTAAAGGATCCAACTTTTATCTCTTATCCTTGGGAACATGCACATATACTAGATAGCCAAATATTATCAGGTGGTTGACTTCTGGCTTTTCTCCTGTAAACATTTATTTTGGTGTCTTGTTCCCAAGTATATGGTGAGGAGTTATGTTATGCACATATACAATAGTCATGGTTTCTTCTTCCAATAGATGCATTGGTAAATCTTGATCATGAATCATAGCCTTTACTGCTTCCATTATCATCTAGTTCTTTCTTTCTGCCACACCATTCTACTGAAGATTGTAGGGAGTAGTGAGATCCCTCCTAATCCCAACTTCTCCGAAGAATTCTTTGAAGTCATCTGATGTGAACTCTCCTCCATTATCTGACCTTAAAATATTTATCTTTGTTGGAATTATGTGTTGAACTGGGTTCTACCTTAGTTCTCCAACAAAACCCTTATCACCATTGGCCCTTCTGGTGAAAAAGAAGGCTACAATATGCACAGAGTGCACATTGCATTCTCACCCAAGATGGTTTATGGGGTACTACAGGACGGAGATGTCTACATTCATGGAAGGGATTGGGGGATGTTCTTTCTTAATTCTTATTTCTACTTAACCATGCATTCTATTATAGTATTCATCATATCCATTCATTCATTCATTCATTTGCATATTTAATCTAGTGTGTGCTATAAATAAATCAACCATTCATCTATCTAACCATTCAATGATAACTGCAAAAATAGTAACACATTAAACACATTGCACACATGGTTTTACCGTGGTTCACCCCCTTGGGGATACATCCACAAAGATCTTTTTTTTGTTTTCTTATTCATCAAAGGGTGTTGCATGCATTACATCAGAGTAAACAGTGGTGATGCAGACCAAGATCACACCAAGCTCCACATCTTGCGACCTGACACTTAGCTACTTCAACCTCATCCGAGCTCTACAACTAAAAACTCCAAAATAGGTTCTCCAAAAATATGACAATATACTTCTAAGGATCGATAGATGCCTATAATGATTCTATAATCTACCTCATACCCCTTATTTGTATTACAAAATTGAGTTAGAAACCCTTACAATGCATCCCAAAACCCTAACCCTAACTAGGCTAGGTTTTTCCACATTTGCATTGGATTTCCATAAATCCTGTCATGCATGTTGATTTTCCTTAAAATGTGGTGCGCTCTCCTTGTTGGTACGATATGCCTCGCTTGTTGTGTTGTTCTCCAAACATGCCTAATCCAACATGACCTGAACACTAACATGTGGCTTGTCCCAAGCCACTTAGCCTTAGTGCACTTTCTGCAGCGCTACCTCCAGCGCCTGAAATGTCTTTCCTAATTCTGTCACTTTCTCTTTATCCTCTATGCTCTTTCATGCTAGTGTCGTCAAGCCCTACTGTTATCACTAAAAAATCGTCTACAACATTACACACAATGGTTGAATAAAGACATCAATTCCAACAACAATTAGTCCACCTAAAACACCAAAATCCATCCAAAAGGAAAAAAAACTATATACTTGGTTCAAAAATCAAAGTGTGCAAACTCACCAAAGGAAGCATGGACATAATGCATAGGATAACACATCCCTCAATGCACACTGTGTGCAAGATGCACAACTTTCTATGAGAAAAGCCACACACTTTCATGAATGACGCATTTATGAATCTTGTCAGCCTCTCAACCACTTCTAGTCCGACCCCCAACACGATTTGACACTCATATCTAAGAGAAATATAGATTGGAGGTTGTTCAAGAGCTAGGAAGTGCTCTAAAAGGAACTATGAACCAATTATATCTTGCCATGAATGGATGCTATAAATATGTGCCATGAGTGTGCTAGAAAAATAAGAACTTCAAGGTATTTTTATGATGCAATAATTCTTCTTTCAGAATCCTCTTTTCTCTTGGAATCATTCAATCACCATTGCAAGGGCCATTCCACTCACCTCTTGAGGGAATTGGCATTGTATTTCTTCACCATTTTTACTTGCCATTCCATCAACATAAGAGCTCTCTATTAGGGAATTCAAGAGCCCTCCCAAGGAGGAAGAGGGTACTCATAAGTCCTCACCTTTCTCTACGGTGATCAACCTATCAATATATTGATCCATTGGTAGCTATATATTGGTCATTTTTTGCTTTTCATGGTTCTAGTTCTTTTAAGCTTCTTTAACTTTTATTTCTTAGTTGTTTTTATTTTTATTTCTTTGTTTCATGTGTATTTGTTTATCTAATCAACTCACAAACTTCTGTCTTGTTTAGCTTACTTAAATAAGAATGCAAGTGTTGTGTTTTTTCTCACCCATGTGACAAAGCCAAGATAACAGATTGACAACTCCATTGGGGAGTAGTAAAAGGGAATTTGGAAAAATTCTGGTTTGGGAGATAGTCCCCCAAGGGCAGTCTTGAGTCCCACAACATATTGACTTCGTTCATGTTACCCATCAGTACCTGATATCATCTATTACTCAGTGGATTTCAAGAATCCCTTCGCTTCTTGGATTCGTGTCTCCCTTTCTGTTGACATCGTCACAATTTCTAGAAGGACATAAATATCTTGACTCTCGTTACCTTTTCAATGAGGAGTCTCGGATGGAAAAGAAAGAATCATCATTGATTTTTGATTTCATTGACCCCCATAACATTCGACTTCATAAAACTCACATGTTACGATGGGTCTTACTATGTGACTATTGCAGTTTTTTCATACCAGCCAAAGACCTCTGAATTAGTTAGGCCACCAATGCCTACGAGCCATCGACAATTCTTACAATCATCCTAAACTCACTTCAGAGCTCGTTCACCATTTAGAAATGTCATATGTCATTATCAACCACCCCCGAGGGCATTGCAGTTATCTACATCATCATCCATCATCAATTACAGTCCCACATTTTGGTCTCATGAAATGATCATGGGGCATTCCCACCTCGTTTGTACACAAATTTTATTTTTTCCTAGAGAAAGGTTTGGGTCCCACAATTTTCCCTCTCCCTCTGGTGGATCGCTCTTGCAGTTACTCTCTTCACTCTTCCTTACAATGGAACTCTTAGAAAAAGAAACATTGATGTATTTGGCTATATGTATGCTCCTAACCTCACACTTAATGGATCATCTATTATCACTAAAAAATCGTCAGCAACATTTCACACAATGGTTGAAGAAAGAATTCAATTCCAATAGCAATTTGTCCACCTATAGCACAAAAATCCATCCAAAAGGAAAAAAAAACTATATACTTGGTTCAAAAATCAAAGTGCGCAAACTCACCAAAGGAAGCACATGCACAGTGTGCAGAATGCACAGGCTAACACAACCCTCAGCGTGCATTGTGCGCAAGATGCAATACTATCTACGAGAAAATCTGTGCAATTCCATGAATGACATATTTATGAATCTTTTCGACCTCTCAACCACTACTAGTCCGACCCCCAACATGATTTGACACTCATATCTGAGAAAAATCTATCTTGGAGGCTGGTCAAGAGCTAGGAAGTGCCCTAAAAGGACCCTTGTTTACACTATGAACCAATTATATCTTGCCATGAATGGATGCTATAAATATGTTCCATGGATGTGATAGAAAAATAAGAACTTCAAGGTATTTTTGTGCTGCAAGAATTCTTCTTTGAGAATCCTCTTTTCTCTTGGAATCATTCAAGCACCATTGCAAGGGCCATTCCACTCGCCTCTTGAGGGAATTGGCATTGCATTTCTTCATCATTGTTACTTTCCATTGCATGAAGAGAAGAGATCTATATTAGGAAACTAAAGAGCCCTCCCAAGGAGGAAGATGGGACTCATAAGTCCCTGTCTTTCTCTACAGTGTTTATCCTATCAATATATTGATCCATTGGTAGCTATATATTGGTCATTTTTTTCTTTTCATGGTTCTAGTTCTTTCAATCTTCTCTAACTTTTATTTCTTAGTTGTTTTTAGTTTTATTTCTTTGTTTCATGTATATTTGGTTATCTAATCAACTCACAAAATTTTGTCTTGTTTATTTGACTTAACTAAGCATGCAAGTGTTGTGTTTTTGCTCACCCATGTGACAAAACCAACACAACACTTGCATTGTTAAGTGCTCTCTTATCACTTTTCTTCTTTTTTCTAGTGCATGGTCCCATATTCCCTTCTCTATTTGGAGCTCGTCTATCATTCCTTTGGCTTGTTGTTAAAATGGCTCCAACTGAGCCTTCCTTTCTTCTTTCTTCTCATGCACAGTCTTTACTTCTACCTGCAATTTTTTCAGTTCCTGTGCGACCTTCATTCTAAGGGATATGTTCATGGTTTTTTGTCTCTTCTTCAAGTCTTGAACCACCACGTTCAATTTTTCCTCCCTCTCCTCCAGCGACTGGATATTTTCATCCTCTTATAGGACTTTCCAAATATGTGCAGTCATGTTATACAATTATACCACTTATTTAACTTCCCGTGTTATACTCTCTACGTGTGCAGTAGCCTCTTTCTCTCTCTACTCCCATATTTATGGAGGTGTGCTCAGAGTTAACTTATCTATTAACTTTGTTATTTATTATTTGTATATTTCCATGGTATGTGCAATTTGTTGTATCTTCTCTTATGCTATAATTTCCTCTGCCTGCGCGCACTCTGGTATGCTCCTATATAACTCTGCAAGATTCTTCTCTAAATTATTTGTGTGTTTCTTCTCTTCCTCCTTTTCTAGTGTGATATGCTCACATGTTACTTGTAACATCTCCTTTACCTTGCAGCTAAGTGCTAGGTTGGAGGCATCCACCCTAGCTCTAGATTGTACTTCCTTCATTACACTCTCTTGTAGTCCATATAACGCCTTTGTGGGTATTTTCTCTAGGACCCACTCCATATGTTCCATGTATTTTAATGGTATTTGCGTTGTGTTTTCATCCACCTCCAACATTTATTATGTGACTTTGAATCTATCATTGCTCACTACTATTGTCTTCATGGTCTCTACTTTCTCTTTCTGCACAAATGTTTCCTATTCTTTTTTTCTATGTTGTGTTGTTGGATGATGCGCTAGATTTAGTTGCAGTCTCTGTAATATGTCATGTAATTCTACTAATTTTTCCATGATTTATTCCCTTTGTGCCTCTTCTACGCATACTAAATCCTCTCCTTTGTCTTGGACTTTTTCTGCAACCAACTCAACATCGTCCTCTGTAATAGTGATGGTTGGAGGATTCTTGTGATACTTCATCTTTTTCCTTATTTTTGCCTCTTGTGTTCATGTTATCTTCTTTTTTGGGGTTGAATCCTGCACCTCAGTTTTCTTCTGTGTTGTTTCCCCATATTTCACTTCCTTCGGATGAGAGCTATCCTTCTCGCCATCCCCTTTTACTTATGTCCTTGACACTGACTCTTTCTTTCTTGGATTTTTTTTGGTTATGTTGCTTCCTAAAGCTTGGACACGCTCTACAACCTTCCTTGTATTTTTTGTTGGAATGATTGTCTTTTTGGATGTTCCCGCTTCTGTTGGATCCTTAGGTTTTGTTCCTTTATTTTATGTTGCTAGAACCTTCCACTACACAAGAAAATATTTCACAATACAATATGCTTCTTCACGTGAGGTGCAATATCTCATTTCCAAGCACTTCTTCTTTGGGTCCCTTGTGGCATGAATCCATAAATGATGTCTTGAAGCTTTGAAATTAGCAATCACTTCATTTCCTTGAACCACTTCAACTAGGATCCTCCAGACATTGGTTGTATTCTATTGCATATCCTCTAAGAACATGAAAAATACCGCGTTGTTGGCATGTTGGTTCTTGGGGTTCTTTGCCTGCCACAAAGTTTCATAGTGCGCTACATAAAATTTCCCATCCCTATCTAGAAAATATGAAAACTTGGGATCCTTCCAGCCCACCAATGCTATTAGTATTAGCAACTAGGATTAATGGAATTATGTTCCATTATCCTGTGAATCTCTATAATCTATCAAAAATTGGCTCAACAAGTATGGTTCCTAGCTGAATACTACGCCCTTTGCACACTGTGAAACTATTTCTATAACTGATGTTGGGGATTCTTCCTTTCTACACTTTCTCAACAGTTTGCAAGCCATCAAATTTGTAGAAAAGTTGGTCCCATGGTCGTTAATATCATTGATGATTAGTCCTCAGGTTCCCTTGTTTGTCTCGAACTATAGTTTTACTTTCTCTGCAATCTCTTTATCCTTGTCTTTATTGTCCAAATAGTCCTCTAGCTTTACCTCACTGGTAGGTGACCCTATGATCTTAGCTATGATATCCACATCTATGGGGACTGTCCTGTCCATCCATAGGATACCTCCATGTACCCACAAAAGCCCACATTTTTACCACGCCCAAAATGTGGTATGTCTAAAATATTCATAATGCCTAACTTATAAAGGCCTGTAACCAACTGCGTGGGCTCCAAAATAGGCTTCCCTCGGGGTCCTACCTCCCCCCCTGTTCTCCAACTACGCGTTCTGTGTGAAATCAAGAAACTTCGTTGTGTCAGTTATATCATGGTATGCATACTTTAGCTTCTACACCTTCCCTAGCATGTCTTCCACTACGACTACAAAGTATGAAAGATGGGGTAAAGTAATATCCACCATGCTTGGTTCTTTCCTCTTTTGACCCACAACTAGGTTTTCTTATGTGGCTTCATCCTCGGCTTCTTCTTCTACTACTCCCTCCATTTCCTACTGGCCTATGATGTCTTCAACTAGGACTTCCTCTACGCCAATCTTTTTCTTCTTTTTGTCCTTTTCCTATGTTGTTGCAGGGTTTTCAGAACTACGGTTTGCATCGCCTTTAGGGTTTGTTGCACTTTGAACCGCATGCACTTTTTTCGTGGTTGATAGTTCTTCCTCTATCCTGCTGGTAATGATCGATTCAGTCTCTAATGTTTTCAAGTCCTCAAGCTCCACAGTCTCTAATGTTTTCAAGTCCTCAAGCTCCACACAATTCTATGTTTCTTCCATTCTTTCTTTCTTCCTCCCTAACTATCGGGTTACTCATACAAATTGACTAGGAGAACCAACCTTCAAGGGTGCCATCTAATTAGTCTTGCACACAATCAACTGACTTCTTCTATTTATTTATCACCCTTTGCATAGATTTTAACCTTATACAATATTTTACTATAAATATATTTTCAATAAAAGAACAGAAAAGATACAATGGAAAATACACACATTACACAAATATTTTTCCCCTAGAAAGCCAAATCGGGAAAACCAACATATTATATATTCATTCATATTGATACATTGTTTACAATAAAATATACATATAGGATCCAGTGGCACCCAAAACCCTAATCTAATGACCTGGATTAGTCAAAAACCCTAATTCCTTGACTAGAAATAGAAAACCATCGAAAACAACAATGTGCCAAAAAACATCCCAACAATGGACATAAAAATCGAGGCGACACAAAAAATGAGGCAAAAATGCAACACGTTTCCTGAGGTAAAAAACAATTATTGGGGGCATTGTCACTGAACCCCCACACAGGGGGGATATTTTCCCCCTACAAACCCCGAAGGGGGGCCTAGAGGCCCCCCCTACGCACCTGGCGCAACATACCAGACACTACATCTAGTCATGTAAATAATATAACACATACCCAACATTCTCCCACTTTTTGTTTTCTTTGCATACAGAGGGTTACAGGATTACATAGTAAAAAATCCAAGGCAACAATGCCCATGGATCCTCTACACCAAGAGAACTTATCAGTGCTCACATATTTGTTAATGAATATGCAACATTCTTCAAAGTGTCCACCTTCATCAACAATACTTTCTTTTCTTCGACCATGTCTCTCACAAAGTGATATTGAATATCAATATGTTTTTTTTTTAATGATAAGTCGGGTTCTTTGCCAGAAAAATTTCACTCTGACTGTCACAATATATCCTTACATATTGATATACCAACCTAATACCTGAACACAATATATATAACCATATTGCTTCCTTACTTGCATGAGTGGTTTCCGTGTATTCAACTTCTGTAGTTGAAAGTGTCACTACAACTTGTCTTTTGCTCATCTAACCGACTGCTCCTCCAAACAGGTTAACCACATACCCGCTTGTAGATCTCCTACGATCGAGATCTCCAGCCCAATCTTCATTCACAAAGCCATGTATGTCCAACACTCTTTCTAATATTGGTATTCCTTGGTAGCACAATCCATATCTAGCAGTGCCACACAAATACCTGAAAACCCTTTTTACTATTGTCCAATACTCCTTCCCTGGTTTTGAAATATACCTACTCAAAAATCCCACTACATGTGCAATGTCCGGTCTAGTACAAACCATTGCATACATCAAACTTCCAACTGCACTCGCATATGAAACATGAGACATGTCCTCCTCCTCTTCCTGTGTCTTGGGACACTGGTCATAAGATAACTTTACACCAACATGAATAGGGACCTTGATCGGCTTACATTCCTGCATATTAAACCTCTACAATATTGTCTTGACATATTTTCTCTAATTTAACCATAATTTCCTCTTTTTTCGATCTCCTTTAATTTCCATGCCCAAAATGAAATTTGAAGCACTGAGATTCTTCATGTCAAATTTATAGGACAACTAAGTTTTCACATCCTAGATAATCTCCTTGTCATTTCCTACCAGCAGCATGTCATCCACATACAAGACCAAATAAATCAAATCATCACCAATTAATTTAAAATACACATATTGATCATCTTTGTTTCTTGCGAAGCCAAGTCCCAACATATAAGTATCAAATTTTTTATGCCACGTCCTTGGTGATTGTTTTAAACCATACAGGGACTTTTTCAGCTTGCATACCAGCTCCTTCTTTCCCTTCACAACAAATCCTTCTTGTTGCTTCATATAGATTCCTTCTTCCAGATCCCCATGTAGGAATGTTGTCTTCACATCCAATTGTTCTACTTCAAAATCAAATGCAACAACAAAAGATAACATATATATTATAGAAGTTAACTTGGAAATAGGAGAAACAATATCACCAAAATCAATTCCCTCAACCTGGGAATAACCCTTTGCTTCTAACCGATCTTTGTATTTCTCCACTTGTCCTTTTGCATTCAACTTATTTTTAAATACCCATGTGTTTCCAATGGGATTTATTCCAGTCAGCAAATCCACTATATACCAAGCCTCATTCTTATCTAAGGTTGTTATTTCTTCATCCATGGCCTTTTTCCAGATCTTTCCATCCTTTGAATCCACTACCTCCCTGACACTTCTAGGATCATCATCAATAATAGACAAAGAAAAAATTAAATGGAAATCAAATGGAGTATACCTTTTCGGTAGCCTTCTTTATCGAACCTATCTCCTCAATACTCGAGTATGTGGATCTTCTTCTTCTGATTCATGTTCTTCTGTAGAGTTAGATTCATCATCCTTTAAATCAAACTCTATTTTCTTTGGTTATTCCTTACTTGGTAGGACTTACTGTTTAACAACATCCTTCATTTCTCTAAATACCACATCTCGGCTATACACAACCTTATTAGTTTCTGGCTTCCAAATCTTATAACCTTTGAGACCATCTTTATACCCAATAAAGACACACTTTTCAGCCTTCTTATCTAGCTTAATCTTGTTTTCCTTTGGAACATGAACATAGGCCTCACAACCAAATACCTTGACATGTGTGAAAGAAGGTTTCTTACCATTCCATACCTCTTGTGGATTCTTTTCATCCAGCGCTGATAAGGGTGATCAGTTGACCAGGTAACATGCAGTACCCACTGCTTCTACCCAGAATTATTTCCCTAACCCGACACTACTATGCATGCACCTTTTTTTTCCATCAGTGTCATGTTCATCCTTTCTGCAACTCCATTCTACTGAGGTGTATATGGAGTAGTCTTCTTCCTTGTTATACCACACTTCTTACAATATTCTTCAAATTCATTCCCGCAGAACTCTCCACCTTTATATGTCCTCAACACCTTAATTATTTTCACTGTTTGATTCTCAACAAGAGCCTTAAAATATTTAAACCTATCAAAGACTTTAGATTTATTCCTAAGAAAATATATCCAAGTATTCCTCGAGAAGTCATCTATAAATGAGACATAGTACACATATTTTTCCAATGATGGAACCAACACAGGTCCAAACACATCATTGTGAACTAGCTGCAAAATTCCTTCTACCCTCATTGCACCAGAGGGGAATCCTACCCAATTTTTCTTCCCATATACACAATTTTCACATTAATCAAAATCCAGAGATAAGTTATACATACCTTCAACCATACCTTTACCGTGAAGTAGTCAAAGACCCTTCTCTCCGATATGCCCTAGTATTTGATGCTACAGCATAATATTTTATCCGGAGATTGTAGGAATTTTTTCTTCTTCAAATCCAATATCAGGAACAATGGAACTATTACATCCATCACTAATAGTGCTTCCTTGTAGCTTATACAAATTTCCAAACTGAACTCCCTTCAGCAACACCATTGTTCCTCGAATCATCTTGCAGGTTTCATTTTCAAATATTGTTTTTACCCTTGCATCATCCATTTTGATTACATAAATCAAATTTCTAGCCAATCTTGGGATGTGAAAAAAACCAGGTAGTGTTATAATTCTTCCATCTATGAGCCTCAACTTGAATTTTCCTCAACCTATGATTCTGGTTGTCAAGTCATCACCTAGAAAAACATTACCTCCATCATACCTTTCATATTCACAGAACCACTCCCTGTGGGGATTCATATGAAATGATGCACCTGAGTCAACCAACCATGCCTCATGATCTGCATCTCCAACATACCTTTACAAAAATTTTGAGAGACTTAGATATTCCCTTAGAATTAGATCTCTCGCCTAAGGACTTAGATCTATTTCTTTCCTAGGAGCGTCCTCTTACAAATAATGCATATGTTCTTTGTCCTTCCATGTTCTTCTGTCTCATCTCCTCTGACAACAAGGATGAGACAACTTCATCAAAATTCAAGGAAGTTGTATTACTACCTATGGCAACAACCATACTATCCCACGAGTCTGGTAAAGAGCACAATAAACTGATACACTTATCTTCATATGAAATTTTAATATCAACAGATACTAACTAACTTACCACAGTTTGAAGGTGTTCAAATGATATTCCACCGAGTCTCCATCTCTCATCCTCAGGTTATATAACTTCTTTCTTAGGAATAGTTTATTTACTAGGGACTTAGACTGATACAACTTCCCCAGCTTATCCCATAAATCTTTGTTTGTAGCTTCCTCTAACACATTCAGTAATATTGAATCTGAGAGACATAGTCGAATTGTCCTCTTCGCCTTTCGATCCAAATTTTTCCAGTCATTTGTTGAAGTTCCTATTGGTGTAGTACCTAGATCCACCATGATCCACTGATCTATGTCCACCAACAGATCTTCCATATTGAGCTTCCACAATTAAAAAAATTTCCCATTAAATTTCTCGATCTTAATTTTCGAATTGCTCGCCATTTCTTTTCACCTGAAAAATCAATACCACATATCTCCCACGGTAACAAGGATTATCACAGTCCCAAACCAAACCCTTGACCACAAAGGCATCCCCCTGAATCCAACAAAGCTCTGATACCAAATGTAGATTTTAACCTTATACAATATTTCACTGCAAATAGATTTGCAATTAAACATAAAATATACAATGGAAAATACACACCTTACATAGAGATTTTTTCCCTCGAAACCCAAACTAGGAAAACCAAAATATTCTATATTCATTCATAGTAATACATTGTTTACAATAAAATATACATATAGGATCCAACGACATCCAAAACCATACCCCAATGACCTGGATTAGTCAACAACCCTAATTCCTTAACCAGAAATAGAAAACCATTGATAAAAACCATGTGCCAAAAAATCGCCCAACAATGGACACAAAAATCGAGATGACATAAAAAACAAGGAAAAAATGAAACATGTTTCTCGAGGAAAAAAAAAAATCTCGAGGGCATTTCCCTCAAACCCTTGTAACCATTGAAGGGGGGGCCTAGCAACCCCCATCAAAGCCCCTTGTGCGATGGCGCAACGTAGCATACACTAAAGATATTTGTGCAAAGAATATAAAAACACTTTTCTCATGCTCTCAAGTGCTCGGTTTCTCAAAATTCGCTAAGTGTCAAACTTGCTCGTGCTTTTCCCTTTTTATAAACCCGGTCATTAATATTGTGTCTTGTGTTTCACTTTTTTCAGTTATTTGTGTGGTGTCTAACTTTCCTGCACACAATCTTCCAAATTATGTCACACCAATTGCTACGCGATGTCATTCCTGAATTATTTGTCTCTCGCTTATTCCTCCTAATTACTTATTTTGGGATTTTTCTTCATTTTTTTGTTTTTATCTTCCTTTTTCTTCTTTTATCTCCTACTATTTACAATATGTACATGTCTACTTATTGCGATGCAACTATTGAGAGTTAGTAGGTCGACTGTCCCTATATAGTTTCAGTCGACTACCATTCACCATTCATTGCCCTTCCTTTCATTTTAAGTCTTGAAAATGTACAACACCTCCATATTTATCTGATATGGCCCTAGCCAATGCATTATAAGCTTCCCTAGATTTTGTATATATTTACTGTCATAGAGGAGAACTAGATATTCTTCCTTAAACTTCTTCTTCTTGATTTGTTTTTAATTCCATTCTTTATACTTTTCTTTCTGTACCTCTTGATGGAAACCTTCCATGATTTTGTCTTCTTCTAATTCTATCAATTGAGCCAATCTTTCCTCTGTTGCATCGTTTTTTGTCATGTTTTAATTGTTGCAATGCGTAGACTTGGTATCAAATAATCTAAGGGAACTACTACCTCTTGTCCATACACCAATCTAAAGGGTATTTGTCCTATTAATTTCTTGCAAGTAGTTCTATAAGTCCAAAGTACTATTGGTACCTTCAAATCTCAATCATCTTTGTTTACATTAAAAATATTTGTCAATGCATTCTCCAAAATCTTGTTGAAGGATTCCAATATTCCATTTGCTTGAGGGTGGTAAGGAGTACTCTTCTGGTGGTATATATTAAACTCTTCAAGCATTGCCTCAATTGTATTGTTAATGAAGTGAGTCCCCTCATCACTCATCAATATTCTTGGACATCCAAATCTTGTCACTACATTCTCAAATAAAAAGCGTGTTGCGGTCTCTGTGCTGCAATCCTTTACTAGTGCTACCTCCTCCCATCTGGTTAAATATTTTGTTATTGTAATAATGTATATGGCTCATGATCTTCTTGTTGGTGGATTAATTGAACCTACAAAATATATTTCCCATTTATCGAACACTTGTAAAGTAACTTGTGGTATCAGTAGCATCTCATCACTCATGGATGGCTTCCCAACTCTTTAATAAACATCACACTTCTAAAAGTATTATTTTGAATCCTTATGAACTGTTGGCCACCATAATCCTACGTGCAATACCTTCTGCGTAGTAGATTTTCCTGCATAGTGTCCTCCTTCAATCCCTTCATGCGCTTTTGCCAAAATAAAGGGTCTTTCATTCTCCATCACACATCTCCTCAAGATGTTGTCTGCTCCAAGTTTTTATAAGTGACTTGCAATCAGCTGATAATCTGTAGCTCTGACCACCAAATTTTTCTTCTTTGTGGTAGTAAATTCTCTTGGTGCAAAGCCTGTACTCAAAAACTCAATAATATCAAAAAAATATTCATCTTCAATTTGTACTGAAAACAATTGTGCATCTAGAAAGTTTTCTTCCAAGTTGCTGGTTTCTTCTCCATTCATTATCTTGGATAGGTGATCTGGTCCTACGTTCAATCTTCCAGGCTCTACCACAACTTCAAATTCAAATTCCTGAAATAATAATAGCCATCTGCATATCCTTCCCCCCAACATTGGCTTATTAACAAAGTATCTCATAAATGAATGATCTATAAACATATTAAAGTGTTATCCCAACAAGTAATGTATGTATTTCTAAAAATCATACACCATATATAGACCCTCTATTTCTGTAGTATTGTAGTTTTGTTTTGACTTTGATAAATTTATGCTTGCAAATGAAATAGCGTGATCTATCTCACCTACTCTTGGTTGGGTTAATACTTCTCCTAGTGCAATTGCAGATGCATCTACATGCACATGAAATTCTTTGACCCAATCTAGAAATACTAAAATTGGCACAGTGACCATTTTCTCCTGTAAAATATCCAGACTCTTCTGGCATTCATCATTCGACTGGTACTTAGTATCCTTCTTCAACAACTTCTCCATTGGCGCAATGATCTACGCATATCCCCTTATGAATTTTCTGTAATACTTTGTATGGCCCAATGTACTCTTCAATTGGCACACTGACTTAGGTGGTGGTAAGTTAACTATGACAACAATTTTAGTAGGATCAACCAGTAGACCCTATTTACACACCACATGCCCTAACAAAATGCAAAAAGGTGCATTGAAAATACACTTCTTAATATTTAATGAGATTTGACACCTTCTACATATTTCCAACATCATCCTTAATACTTCAACATGATCTTTCAACAAACTAAACATTATTCAATCATCCAAGTAAACCTCCAAAAAATTATGAATAAAGTCCTTGAAAGTTGCTACTACTACTCTTGAGAAAATGGTTGGTGCATTATTTATTCCAAATGGCATAATTGTATACTGAAATGAGCCCCAATTTGTAGCAAATGTTTTCTTGTGTCTATCTCCTGATGCTATCTTGATCTAATGATAACTTGAGAATCCATCTGTAAAAGAATAAGCTTCTTTATCCCCTACATTCTCCAAAACTTCATCTCTAAAAGGAGTAGGAAAAGGATCATGTAGGAAAGCATCATTCAATTTTCTCAAATCTACACAAATCCTGATCCCTCCTTGTTTCTTTTCTTGCACAACCATGGGACTAATCCATTATAACTCTTCTACAGGTTTTATATCACCAACTTCTAGCACATTGTCAATTTTCGTATGCACCTTCTCTTTGTATATTGGATTCAATCTGTACAACCTCCGTCTGATAGGTATTTCTTCTGGATTTAATGGGATCTTCATCTCCCCTAGCTCTCCTGTTAGCCCCTTCATCTATGAAAATGTTGTTGGGAATAAGCCATTGTACTCGTGCAATAAGCTTGTGATCCTCTCTATTGTTTGATTATCCCAAAAATCTCCAATACTAGCCATCTTTGGGTTGTCTACAATTCCAATGTTGACCTTCTTAATATTTAATGGTGCAACATAATCTTATGAATCCAACTTGGGGCCTTCTACTTCTCTTTCACCTTCTACTTCTGGGATCTGGATATTGCACGAATTATATTATCCAGGTTCTTTTGCTACATGATGACAATCTAGCAATTGTTTGACTGTCTGACTAGCCTTCCTCTGAGATGATGGAATTATTTCAAACTCTAGTTCTTAAAATACCCTATCTCTTACCACTTTAAACAATGTATCATTCTCTGTACTGTCATGCTCAAAGGAAAATGTAATTACAAAGATCTGTTGTATTTCTTCCCAGTTGGCAGTTTCTCTACGTTGTTCTTGTTCTGTGTACCAATTCTTCAGAATGCCTTCTAGTGTGTGAATAAATTGGTGTGGCCATTATTATGGTGGTACTAATCTCCATTGAACCATGCACCTCTCTACATGTTCTTTGGGTTGTCCAAATCCTTCATATTTCTCCTCATATTTACGCTCATGTTCTGCGTTGAATCTTATGCGCAGTAACCTTTTGCACTGGAACCAATTGTTTATCTTTGCCTTGTGTGTACCCCACCATATTGCAAGTGTATATTTTAAGAAATATCTAGTGATGGTAATCTTTGATTTTCCATAACTTCTACCTCATATTTCATCAAAAATTCTTCTAAATCATTTAATCCATAAAAAGTGGGAGGTTCTCTTACCTCTATACCAACCCATCTTAGCGTGCACGCCATTTTGGAACATCTCTTGGTAGATAATTCATGTAATCGTTGTTGCTAGTTTTCATGTCCCGTGTTAGAGTCTGAAGCACAAGAACTAATACTCCTCCAACTAAGCATTCCATCTGCAGTTGGGTTGATATAATATTCTTCGTGTGCGGTAGTTATGTATAGTTGATTCACATCTTCTGTAAGAATATTATCCATTGCAGGTTCCACATACCTGCCTCCTTCTGAGGGATCCAATGGTGCAATAACTCAGTATTCTCCATACTCAAATATCATTTTCCTTGTCTTCAAACTGATAATAGCCTAGTTATCAAAGGCTCAATCCAGACCCAACAATGTTGGATATGGTGAAGTATTGTCCATTATGTCAATGACTTCAAAGTCATCCATGCTGCGCACACCATATAGATATATTGGAATTCCCTTCAGCCTTCCTATTGGCACCACTCAATGATGATTTTCCAACTTCAACTGAATAGGTGAATACCCTAATTATGGTTCTCCCATAGCTTCCTAGGTTTTCTTTGGCAAAACATTGACTTCAGATCCTAAGTCTACTATAATATCCCCCATATTGAAATATCCTATGTTAGCATTCAATATGAATTCCCTATTGGTTATTCTCTTCTTTCAGAACTGGTTTACTCTTTTTACCCCCTCTTCCCCAGGATTACACTTTTCTAATAAGTTTTGCATTACTTGTAAGGAATTTTTATCACTCAAAAATTTGACAAAAGCTCCCAAAAATTTTCTTAAGTTACTTACTTGTTCTGAAGACTGCTCTTGAATGGTTTGATCTAATAATGAGGGCATGTCATAGACTAGTATCTCATCTACTGGCTTTGTTCCTGAAGTGGACACAGTATTTTCCTTCAAGATATCTTGTCTAGCTTCTTTGAATATCTCTTTCTCTGTGTGCGCATCAAATGTATGTTCAAGCATTGTATTCTTCCTAACCCACTAGTTTTGGTCCTTATCCTTCTTGGTTGCATATTCTCTTATTTTGGCTCCACCTATATTCACTATGTTAATCTTGTTCTCATCTTCTTCTCTGTGTTCCACCCCGATCCATTGCACGTTCTGATTAGTCTGGTTCCTCTTGTCTTGTATTTTTATCAACAATGTTGGACAATCCCATGTTTCATGGTATGTTGCACGACAATACATACATGTCACAAGTGGTTGTGTGTAGTCTCTTGCATAGTGCCCTGGTTTCTGACAGTTATGACACACTACTAGTCCTCGATCTCCTCCAAAGCCTCTTCCTCCATGACCTTCTACTCTTAAGCCTTCTCTGTTTCCCTGATTATATTTGTGTGATGTGTTATACTGAGGTCCTTGATTATACTGAGGTTGTGGGTTATTGTAATGTTGTGTTGTTGTGCACTGTTGTGCAGGGTTATACTATTGTTTCCCTTGAAATTGTTGTGCATTATATTGTGGTTGTGCTGCAAATTGTTGTGCGGGATTGTACTGTGGCTATTGCACAATGTTATAATGCAGCTGCAGCGCAGATTTTCCTATTAGATGTTCAACCTACACCCGATATGTATCTACAATCCTTTCTTTCATCATCTCCAAGGTTCTACAATCCTTTTATTCGGGTCCAAATGACTTACAAAAGTTACAATATGTACTCTTTGGAACTGTTTGGTACTTCTTCATCAAGGGGAAATGATAGGGATCATGCCCATGTGTTCTGCAAATCTCACACCATGGTCCTCTTAAAGCCAAAGGTTTTGGCATACCCACTCCAATATAATATGGAAATAATGGACACTCATTCTTTTGATGACCTTCTGTCCTGCACATTGTACACCAGAACAATTCTCTTTTCTCCTTTCCTTTGTTATGATTTAACTGGAATGTTAAGTTCTTCGGATCTTTCTTCAAATATTACATAGTTGGATCTGTACACTTGTATTGATTTTCCTCTAGCTGTAAGGCTGCTTGCAGGGCCTCGCCCTGAATTTGGATTTTTTTGTCGCAAAGGATACTTCAAGTGTGGCAACAAAGAATTAACAAACAAAGGCCTATGTTGTGTATCGGTAATAGTTTACTTTAACTTACCTTTAATCTCTTGAATTTTTGGTCCACTTCCCAGATTGATTATCCTGGTTTCTTCTTGATCTCTATCATTTCATTCATAAACCAATCTTCTGAACTTGGCTTCTGAAATTCATTTAGTAACTGCCTCTTCACATCTGGTACAGTTGTAGGTGTTCATGTTGGATTATTTGTTGAGATTCCCATGTACCAATCTAATGTGCAGTCTCTAAACATGATTTCCAGTTGCACAACTTTTGTATCCTCATCTGTAATATTCTTTTCTATCCATATGTTCTCACAGATGAACAAATGTTTTTCTGGGTCATCTAACCCATCCCCTCAGAACTCTGGTAACCTGATGGTTGGATCTTGTCCTACCATTGTGAAATTTGTTGAACTACCACCTTCACACAATGTAGATACTTGAATGCTACTTTTTAAACTTGCACTTATGCTACTAGACCCACGTCCTAAAAAAATTCTTCTACCATTAATCACTTGTTGGTTAACTACTTTTTCTTCTTCAGTTGTGTTAGTCGCACATGGGGTTGTGGGTTCCACACTAATTCAGATCTGGAATGGAGATCCTTCTTTTGCACCAAACCCATGACCTTTGGTTTTCCTCTCATATGTGGCATGCAAGATATCCTCGATATTCCCCATGACGTGGAGCTCCTCTATGTCTTCCTCATCGTTTTCCAATCCCTCTCGCTCTGCTACAACCCTCTTCTTATTATTCATCCTATACTGGTAGGGTCGTCTGCAGCGCTTCATACCTACACTCCTTATGATTTCCTTGGTCTTTTCATCATCCATCATGATGGGGTCCATTGCCTCCTTCTTCTGGCTACTCTCAAGAGCCTTCTCCATTTCTCAGATCTTCCTTAGCGTTTCCCCCAACTGCCCCATGCACGTAGAGTGATCTAGTTGTTTGATTCCATGGTCATCATGCCTTTATCATGTAATAAGATCTCGATCGATATGTAAAGAGACCTAATATACCTACCTATGGAACCCCTCAAGAAATCCTTCTCTACAACAGTATATGAATCCATTGTATCTACTGCAAACTCAATGATAAACCCTGCAGTAATATTGTCTAACCAAAAATCCACTACGCACATGAATTTGTTATTAACTCTTTCCAACTGCGCAATATTTTCAGCATTCCACACTACTGGCCTAATCTGGTTATTCGAATGGGTATCCTTCAACCTTAACAACCACTCCTATAATAATTGTGGAAATAAACAAAAATATGCTTCATGTAGATCAATAAACACATACCTCTGCAGGTAATGGCGTGGTGTATACTTGGAACCCTTATTGTCTTTTTGCACAAATTCCAACTATTGTGTCTCTAACCATATTTAAATATCTTTCTTCATAGGATTCCATGGCCTGAACATCCCTTTCTACCACTGCATCGTCTTCACCAAACCCCTTCCTGGCTCTCCTTATGAGTTCTAGCTGGTAACTGAACCATTTGTTGGACTTATGGGCTGACCCGGATTCTACCTTAGTTCTCCAACAAAACCCTTATCACCATCGACCTTTCTGGTGAACCAGAAGGCTACACTATGCACAAAGTGCACAATGCAATCTCACCTAAGATGGTTTATGGGGGACTACATGACGCAGATGTTTGCAGTCATGGAAGGGATTGGGGGATGCTCTTTCTTACTTCTTATTTCTACTTAACCATGAATTCTATTATACTATTCATAAGATCCATTCATTAATTCATTTTCATATTTAATCTAGTGTGCATTGTAAATAAATCAACAATTCATCTATCTAACCATTCAATGATAACTGTATAAATAATAACACATTAAACACATTGCACACATGGTTTTACCATGGTTCACCCCCATGTGGATACGTCCACAAATATCTTCTTCTTATTTTCTTATTCATCAAAGGGAATTGCGCACATTACATCGTAGTAAAGAGTAGTGAGGTAGACCAATATCGCACCAAGATCCACAACTTGTGACTTGACCCTCAACTACTTCAACCTCATCCGAGCTCTACATCTCTTAAATAGACTTCAACTCCCAAATAGGTTCTCCAAAAATATGACAAGATACTTCTAGGGATCGATAGATGCCTATGATGATTCTAAAATCTACCTCATACCCCGTATTTGTATTACAAAATTGGGTTAGAAACCCTTACAATGCATCCCAAAACCATAACCCTAACTAGGCTAGGTTTGTCCACATTTGCATCGGATTTCTGCAAATCTTGTCACATGCTCTGCTTTTCCTCAAAATGTGGCACACTCTCCTTCTTGGTCTGATATTCCTCGCTTGTTGGGCGGTTCTCCAAACATGCTTTCTCCAACAATATTCTTTTAAGAAAGATTTTCTAAAATGGATTTGAATTCCTTGAACTCGATGAATACTTCGCTTTTTTCTTTCAAGAAATAAATCCAAGTTTTATGTGAGAAATCATCAATAAATGAAACATAATATACATACCCGCTAAGTGAAGTGGATTCCATCGGTCCACACACATATGAGTGAACGATGTCCAAAATTCCTTTGGATTTATTGTCACTGTTTGGAAACAGACTCTTCACGTTCTTGCCTTGTGCACATCCCTTGCATATACCATCATGATTCACCTGAATCTATGGAAAACCTGTCACCATCTTGCCCATGATCGGTAATGCTTTGTAATGTATGTTATCAAGTCTTATATGCCATAGATCACTCATATTTACTATGTTGTGAACTAATGTTGAATTTGAGTGTCCCTTTAATTTGTATATACCTCCTTCTTGAAAACCAATCACAATAACATCATCAATAGACTTTCCTCTTGGCCACATAAGAAATTCACCATCAATGAAAGAAACTCTGAATCCTTTCTCATCTAATACTGAGATAGAAAGGAGATTCTTCTTCAGACTAGGTACATACAAAACATCTTTCATCTTCATAGGCTTTATAGAATCCAACCTATAGGAGGTTTCTCCTACCCCTTTAATGGGATATTGATAGTCATGATCGAGCTTCACCTTATGAGGTGAATCCTTCTGAACTAGATTTGAAAGAGAATCCTCGTAATCGGTCATGTTCTTAGAAGCACCACTATCAACAAGCCATGTGTCACATCCATGAGTGATTGACCCTGTAAGAGTTGATATCAAAACATATTCTTCACTTAAATCATATTCTTTTTCTATTTTCTGAGCAAGTTCATCGTCTTCTACGACATGCACATGATGTCTTTTATACTTTCCTTTTATGATCTGATATTGTATGTGAGGATAGTCTCTTGTAATGTGTCCCATATTCTGGCAGTTATAACATTTGTAACTTGAATAATCTTTTTGAGTCTTTTGTGTTTTTTGTGACTTTTGAAACTTCTTGTGGGGATGAACCTCTTTTTTTCTCTTTCCTTTTCTTGTATGTTCTGCTAGTGCTTGATTTCCATCATCACCCAACTTTTCTTCTCTTGCTGCCAATCTAGCTTCTTCTTGAGTGTAATCTTCCCATATCCTGCTAAACTTTGTTAGCTTTCTTCTGGAATAGATTCCTTGAATAAATGATTCCCAATACTTTGGGAGACCATTCAATGTAGTAATTACTAGCTCATATTCTTCAACTGTGTCTCCAATGGATTCAAGTTGTTCTTTGATTTGAGACACCCTCGTAAAGTAGGATTGAATGGTTTTTGAATTATGCATCTTCACATTCTTGAGTTTTTTCCTCAATGTCATCTTTCGATTGATATTCTTGCCTTCATATGGTCAGGACAAAGAATCAAACATATTCTTTGGATTCTTCAATGATGAGACATGAGGGATCAAGTGATCCTTGATAGAATCTGCAACAATCCTCTTTGTTTTAACCAGGTTCTTTTTGTGCTTTTCCTTAGCTTCATCCCCCCTTGGCTCTTCAACTTCTTCTTCAATGAAACCTTCTAGATAATTTTCTTCTAGAATGAGCATCACTCTATATCTCCATGCTCATAAGTTATCAACACCCTTATGCTTCTCATCAATCTTGGTGCTGGAAGTCATTTTTCCTCAAGATCTTGAAAAATATGACAAAAATTGAAATTTTTCAAAAATGAATTTTGACCTTACCAGTGAGTGTGATATGCCAAGGTGTCCTCCTTTCTTCAAGAATATGCTCCAATTTCAGCCTTTAGATTCCCAAACATCTTGGCCTAGGGTTTCATGAGGAAACCCTATTCTTTCAGCTTTTGAAAATTTTAGATCTGATCCGGGGGAAAGATGTGCCCTCCTTAGGAGACCTCTTTTGTGTATTTATCTTATCCAACGTCCTTCAGAAAGTGGGTGACATCATCACCTAAGGTTTCATGCAAAAACCCTAATTTTCCAAAACTTGTCAAACTACAAAACAGAGCTGTGGAAAAGGTGCGTTGTTTGAAAACTTGTCAAACTGCAAAATTGATCTGTGCAATAGCATTGTTGGCTTGAGGATGAGCCAACTAATAGTGTTGGGGACCTGCTAGCACCCAAGGTTTTTGGGAAGTTGTGCATGCAAGCCAAAAGTCAATACTACGTGTGAGTCCATGAAGATACATTGTGTGATGCAAAGAAGGATTAACAACAACACCTACCAAAGGAGTATTGTGCATGCTAACCCAATTTTGTATTGAACACAAGGAATTAAGAAGAAGATCACATGCATCGAATTTGAGCATATCTTTGAGATTATTTTGTAATTGAGTATTATAACAACTTGAAGGATCATTTGCAAAGGTATGGATGAGATGACAAGTTAGTTGCGATTGCCACACTCCAAGAAGATTTGAGGGCTGCATGTAGACACGTAAAGCATGTGGCTCTTTTTTAAACTCAAGAGAGTGGGGTAGAACAATAGAGAGAGAGAGAGAGAGCATGGTAACACCGAGTTTATGATTTTAACAGAGAGTTGACTAGAATAGAAAGAAAGAGTTTTGTGTCTAGTGTTATCTAAGTCTTGCATGTGTTTGTAATATAGTTAGAACTGTGTATGAATGAGGAAAAGAGACTAGAGCACATGGTTCAGATCTTTGTTATGAATGTTGTATGATTTTAGACCACCTAGCATAGACCTTTGTTATGGGTTTAAATTGTATACAAATGCATTTGTAGATAATTAATGAAATATGAAGTCCTTTCACTCTGCAATCTCATGTGGGTTATGGTTTGAATGTATATTTTCTTTAATTTTTGATGCATAGTACTATGTTATTTAGCCATGGATAAATGAATGTATGTATACCCGAGAGGTTTTCATGTATGCTATGTTCCTTTGCATCCGACATAAGATTATCGGTCTTTGTGATTCACATGGCATCTCGGGTGAGATCTTCTTTGGTCCTAGACCGAAGATTGAATATGTCAACGCCTTGGGGTTTTGTTGGTCCAAGCTTGATGAACCTTGGGTCTTAAACCCCCCAATGAGGAGAGTGGATAAATATCCAACATGTTGTAGGAAACAACATTCTATTGGCAATGGAACCAATGTTTTGTTATTTATGGAGATATTCTCACTAACACTTTTGGTAGACAAGGAAATCAACAATGCGCTACAATTATTCAGATCCTTACTAGTTATGCCATGGACATAACCAAAATGACTAACTAAATGAGATAAACTAAAAATCCTCAATTAATCAAATATGTGCACTAAATAAAAACAACAATATTAATTAACCCAATTAGTACTAGTGCACTAAGAAAAGAGGTGATAAGGATCACTAAAGACCAATATTTATGTTGTCAAATAGCTAATAAAAGGACTCTGCATTGATCTAATATATATAAGGATATATAGAGATTTAACATGGTTTTATTACAACCTAATCCAATAACATAAAAACAATATCTAAGGTTGCAAACTATGCTACTTGGGTTCATAGGTTTGTCCTTAAACCAGCGTGCTACTCCAAAATAACTTTTTTTTATTATAAATGCTTATCGTATGCCCATGAAGCAAGTGTGCACCTTCCCAATATGAGAATATATTCAATTAAGAGAATTCATCTTGCAACATTCAACTACTCAAGCTTCATTCGACTAAGAAGTAATGAGTGGGGGGCATCTATTCCACCAAAGTCGCCTAAGATTCATACTTGGCCTCAACTGCTTTTGCTAGCACTAGTGTAAACATGAGCATGAGAATAAGCTCAAGAATGTCTTTGGAGAGACTTGAACCCAAGTGGGGGAAATATCATTGCTCTACTTTCACCAGCCTAATAATCCACCATTGAGAAAATTACCTTATTTTACAATACAATATGTTCATATATCGATGCATGCAACACAATACACGAAAGTCACTAGCACAATACAATGAACATACTAGATTGAAATAGGGGCACATATAGTTTCTACCTAAGAGCTAAAATTGGGTTCAACCAACTTTGTTTTCACCCACATGTATGCAGTTTAGTTCCCCACCTTTGCAACCAAAGGCATTTTAAGGACAAACTGCCTTAGCTCCTGACATATACAATTCCACAATTTCCTTTAGTTTTTTGAAATATATTTCTCGGATAGTTCTTGATAGAATTCATGAAGATAGAAGGAAAAACAATACCCTATGGTGTTATGCAACCTAATGGTTTGAGGATGAATCAACACTTAATCGTTGTAGTGTTATGTGTGGTTTTACATGGTGTTGTTTTCGGGTTTAGATCCCTTGCAAATGGATTTTGAAGATTAATCTTAGGCTTTGTATTAGTTTACGTCCCTACAATTTACATTGAGTTCATGGCCAACATAATGTTTAAAAATATTTTGTTTTATTTGTGCTTTAAGCACCGTCATTGTATACATGAAATCTCTTTCCTCTAACCAAGAGTACAAATTAACCCAAATATAGTTTAGACTACAATGTGATGTACTTTTGAGCTTCAAATTGTTAATATCATGATTTATTATGACAGATCAGTGTCTTGTTTATGTGTTCTGATTTGGGTTATGTTATATTTATTTCATGTGCAGTTCTACGATCTTAATTAATGCACTTTATATTAATTAAGTTATTCATCTATTTTAGTATGATTATGAATTAAGTTATCAATTAAAAAGATTGTTGTTTTTTTATATTAAGTGTTAGCACACTTTCAATTACTCATTCTAGCACTTTGTTTTTTTTCTTAGTACAAACATAACACAACCAACAATCACTTTAATGCATGACAATTTTGTCCTTGGCATATTACAATGCCAAATTTAGTAGTATTACAATGACACTAAAGCTATGAGATGGTCTTACATGAGAGTAAGTGAGTTGCCACTACAGTTTTAGAATGCAATATTACTTTCACACCCCTATATGTAAAATCATTATTGGCCCTTTGTTATCAAACCTCATTATCATTGTTCCATGTGAAAATTGAGCTTCTTATGGGGAGGATATATATAAATGGGTATTGCCTTTACAAATTCAATTCTCATTTTCCATAGTCATGTTGGGTTTCTTATACTCCACATTTGTGCATATTCATTTAAACCAAATAGTGAAACATGATAAAATAAGAAATTTCAAGTTTGTGTTGTAGATTACCAAAACAAAATTTGGTTCTAGATGTTGAATAAATGTAGTGGAAATAATTTGCCTAAAAAAGTTTAATGTATAATGCAACATGTTTTGTAAGAATAGGATAAGTTGGAGCTTTTATAATTGTACATTTCTAAAACATCGTTCCTAATGTGTATAGGACTTTATGAAATATATCAAATTAGAAAATGTCAAATGTATGAATTTTAATTATTTATTAGAAAAATATAACATGGATAATGCACATTTCTTATAAAATTGTAATGAATTTCAAAATAAAATTTGTGGATCCACTTCATGAATTTAAAATAATAAGTTCAACAAATAAATGAATCAATCCTTTTGAGAATGCTTTAAATCAATCTATTCCCAAATAGAATATAATAGAATATATCAGATAAGCAAATTGCATCATATTAAGAATAAATAGCAATTGGAACAACCATAAGTAAGATATTTACACATAGAAAATGACTCACAAAATATGACATCAAAATTGTTAGTAAAAAGATTATCAAACTTCTTACTATCAATTTATTCATTTCCGTCTTAAATTCACATACTCTTCACATAGCCTAAAGAGTAGAGTAGAGGAAAAACTTGTACTTACTACCAAACTTACCACTAAGGATTTGTCCATCTTCCATCCTCCTTATTCTCTTGATATTCTCATATTCAAGAGAGTAAAAGATACTTCAAACTAAAGCAGTTTGATTCCAATAGACCAAACAATACAATACAACAAATCAAAGTTGACCAGACAATAACAGAGTAACAATGTCTCCAACAAAATACAGCAATCAACAAACAATAGAGACTGGTCTCTAGAAGACACCAAACTTCCTCATAATTCAATTGTTGCACCTCTGGCACCCTGGTCTTTGCTATCTCTGTGACTTGGTGTCTCATCAGGCCATCCATGCTTTGAGATATCATATTTCTCACCATCTCCCCACAGAGCATAAGCTTCCTCGCCATGAACTGCATCATCTCCAATCAGAAGTTGCTCATCTGACATCCTTAAGGGGATCACCAGCCTTATCACAAGCAAGATTATGCTTGTCATTACAACATTCCACCCTATTATAAAAGCTGCTCCAGCCAGCTGCTTAAGGAATTGCACCCCACCCTTACCCCTATAGAAGGCTCCCCTTGATTCTGGGTCTGGTAGGAATAATGCACAAAGATGAGGCTCCGCGAAAAGACCAGTAAGTGCTCCACCCAATATTCCTGCAACAGCATGAGTATGGAATACGCCAAGTGTGTCATCAACCTTCTGTAATAGAGTTGATTTCTTATGAAGAACCATCATTGTGAACCAGGGGACGCTTCCAGACACAACACCCATTGCAATGGCTGCCCATCCTTGCACAAGACCTGAAGCACAAGGAATATGGATAATGGACATCAATACCATGTATGGTCAGATTGCTTTTTTGTTTTGAATTAGAAAGTCCAGTTCCACAGTATTTTATTGGGATTACTCATAGTTCAAATTAGGTCCAGGTCTCTTCCAATTTCATTTTATTTTCTGTTCACTCAGAACAAAGACACATCGATAATCTATAATTGTTCATTAGATTCCTTAAAACTGCCATAAAGCCCTTCCTACATATTATATTGTGAACTCTCTGGACATTTGATTTCAATGAATTATTAAAAATTTCTTAAAGGAGATCAGAATATGAAAGCAATACCTGCAGCAGGGGTAATGCAGACAAGTCCTGTTATCATTCCCTGGACAGCTCCAATGACAGAGGGTTTTCCAAAAAATATGCTATCCATGCAAGTCCATACCAGGAGACTGGTGGCTGCACATATGTTGGTATTTAACACTGCCATCGATGAATCAATGTTGGCAGCGTAAGGATCCCCTCCATTAAATCCAGCCCACCCCATCCATAAAAGCCCTGCTCCAGCCAGCATTA